>JAAAYG020014414.1:13516-52533 GCA_009936455.2 Tomocerus minor
TATACTACTTACTAGATACTTATATTATAAGTCCCTAGTAAGTACTCACAATAGCGTTGAAATAAAAGTGTATGGTATTTTTTTTTTAATAATTACATACTTACAAAATCAATATTTTTGTAAGGTAGCTCTAACTACAAAAATCCTTTATGCTGTTATGATAGAAGTTACTAGCCTCTCCTCATTTAGTTTTTAATTTAAAATATTATTTACAGCGTTTAAAATACATACGGATAGTAATTTGATCTACGTCAGGTAATTTATGATTATTTTCAGAGATTTTCATTGGATACCGTAGCTACTACATATTCAATATATATTTAACCATTGTGTTCTGTAGTGTATTGCATTTTATATTTAAAATAGCATTATGCATAGTATGAAGATAAGTAAATACATTATTAGACTCAACAATTCGTTTTAAAAAACAACTTAGTGAAGTGTGTGAGCGTAGAAAATGATTTGTATGTTAATAAAGGAGAGAAGAAAACAGGCTTTGTTTACTTGCGTAGCAAATGTACATAGACCGTAGATATGCCGAGATTATTGATTGCAGATTTACTAACGAGTCATATTCAAACTGTCAATATATATTACTTCGCGGCCTTGTGCACTTTGTCTTAAAATTACGATTTTCATTTGAGTGTTTAAATATCCATTGTACCTTCTGCGTACATAATGCACTGAGATAGATACATACTTTCGTTAGCCATCAACTTTTATTATTTTTTAGAGGCTCGCATGTGCTGAAAACATTTACTAGCAATTTGTTTCGCTATAGGAGGCTGCGATCACTAAAAAGTTTTAATATTATGAGTCTCTATTTTTAGCTGGCAGTTTTCCCGGTAATAAGTTTTTTAGTAGCCCATCAGCACTAGAATATTTTTAAAGTGTAAATGAATGAAGGATCTACCTACCTCACCTTTGTCCTTGGCATAGCAATTTGGCTTAGTGAGCATACATTTACCATTTGCTTCTATACATTTTACTATTTGTTTTAATGTGCTGCCAAAAAAATACATTTATTGTTGAAAAATATTAATAAATGTCTAGATAATATTTACAAAGGTATAGATTTGCATTCTGCAGGTAGGTATAATTATAAGGCCCATTTACGTCTGTCAGGGTGTTTCCAAATTGTCCATTGCAGTTAATTTAAATTAACATAAAACACGTAAAATAAGCCAATTTAAAATTAGCATAGAGAATAATATTGTCATCTTACATGTAATTTTCTTCGGCCTCTTATATGTTAATTTTGACAAGAAAAAATAACTAGCTCTTCGACTTGTGAAAACAATGTTCACGGTTATCTGTAGAGATCTTGCAGATGCTACTATCTTCAAATTACGTATGATAATTTGTAAAATGAATTAAGAAATGGCAGTCTATTTTTATTGGCTTAGTGCATTGCGTTGGCCGGTTGACAGGAAAAGTTTATTTTCAGCGTCAATATCATGTACATAGACAGCCTAGTTTCGTAGATTTCTTGCCTTAGCCATCTTCTTGGATTCCCAGTAGGTCTCTCATCTCTATCTCCTCTCGACATTTGTATTATTTATAAAGAAAATCCAAATGAGAAGAGACGTATGATCATTTCCTGATTCTTTCCTAACAATTTATTATCATTAGTTCACTTGGCGTGTGCTTTGCTCCGTCAGTGCCACTTACTTAGAGACGTTCAAGTTCATTACCAACGCTATTTTCATCATTCTTGTACTACACAGCCACAACATCCACTCAGTTTGTTAAACACACTTACGGCATCATTCATGATTAAGTCAAGTCTGCCCTGTCACATACGTAAACACCAATCTCTGATAAGATGCTAATATACTACATCCTCCTATCCAGTTTTCTGAGACATAAAACAAAAATAGTCAGCCTCAACGTGTCTGACTCCTTTAAATATACAAGCAGGACCTTCGTACGTATCGTTTACATAAAAATAGTCGCGTAAAATGTATCCTGTGTTATAATGATATACAAGACAGAACACAGGAGCAATCAAAGACTTAGCAGACAGATACGTAAGTAGACAATAATAAAACGCAGCAAAATGTGTCCATTAGACGAAAACCATTACAGCTTTGACATTTATCACACATGCTTCACAATTGGCATTAACATTTCCATAGATAATCGTAATAAGGAAGCACGACAAACATTTTGACAGATATTCAGAAACGGAAAAACACCCCAGGACTCTCTAATGTTAAAATTGCCAACGTGCGTAATCATATTTTTCTTTTTCCAAAATAAAAACGAGATGGATTCCTTAAATATCAAAGTGACTTTTCTTAGCAAGCTCTAATATTTTTTACGAAATCTGTTGATACTGTATAAATATATTTTAAAAGAACTGAATGGCATAAATTTAAATATTCATTTGTGAACAAGGCTGAATCCAGAGAAAAATTACAGAAAACAAACGTTTTCTATGTAAATTGCTTAATTGAAAAAATTTGAGCTCATTAGTATATTAGCAAATACATTTATTTCTATGGCTAATTAAGTTCGAAGGCATTATGCCCATGCAAAATTAACTACCTACGCAAAGAAAAAATATTTCCCAGAGTAATTTACAGCAGAAATGACTGCAAATGTAAATGTGAGCATTAGTCCGAAGATGCTTTGCCCATTTTCTGTGTCTGTGTGTGCTCACAATTTGCAAAGCTATGTTAATTCTGCTCATTTACAACAGGATACAATAGAATTAGAGACAATTGAATGCTGCAACAGTTGCTGGGGTGTGGAACCTCATTATTTCATTAGTCCAGGTAATAATCATTTAATGGACAGGGAGAACGACTTGACTACACCACAATCCACGTCCACTCACACATTCATTTTCACACAAGTTTGCATAACATTTAATCTGTTCCTACATACATGTCTATAAATAATAAAACAAAGTCAGGTAAATCTACATAATAGTGTGTCCTCCCGAGGCATTAGAAATTACAACAGAATTACCTTACAAATTGATTACTTCATTAGGTACACTTTAACTCCACCTACATACCTTTACTGCTTATCATTTAAATAAAATTCACATATTTTACTATTGAAAGAAAAAAGAAACAAACAAGTGATTTGAAATTTTAAAAGTTCCTAAAATGCTAATTTGCATATATTGGTAAATAAAACAAAAGATAATTAAATTATTAATAAAAATATCTTGCTATTAAATTCAAAATTGTCACAATACTAAACACGGTCTAAAAACAACGACCTGTAGATCCTACAAGTTACACATAGTAAAGTACCTGTGAAAGAGTTAAAAAGTAATGTCCATAACGTGAGACAAAGAGAGAGGTTTAGGCCTATGCTTTCTTGTGGGATAGAATAGGATAGGTGAGTGAATGAATTGTTTGAGAAGGCGAGAAAGGTGAAAAGTGTGAGTAGTGTTACCTGTTGGGAAAGATTTCTAAGATGAGGTTTCTTAGGTGGCCGTTCTGGCGGCACTGGTGCAGGTTCGACAGTAACTGCCGAAGGTAGTTCACCATTCGTTTGAGCTCCACCACTCGACTTCATTGCTGTAACTCCACTCCAAGTTGGGGCTGACTGGGAGCCAGTTGTCTCTCTGTTCACCAGATGTGGCAGGTATTTAGACATGTACGCCATACGTGCACTGTAACAAAAGAAACAAAGACTTAAGCAAACTTGGCCAACTGCTTACTACATGAATTCATGAAAACTCAGAACATGGAATCCTTCCCATTCTCACTTCTCTTTCTTAATGCAATTCCTTATAAAAGAATACATAATCAATCCATACAATAGAGCAGGCGTGCGAACGGAAATAATAATCTTGTTAACTGTTTGTTTATACTGAATAACAAATTCTTATATTTACTTTGCTTCAATTCTTTGTGTTTTATCATTCGTGTGTGACGATTGAGAATTTATGTTTTCGTGTATCTACATAGAATCCTAAATGATATTGTTCACAAGCAGACCACCTGTAATTAATTTATTTGTCGGTATTAGTCACCACAAAAATGTCTAATTACAATGCAAATACTTAACCGGAAGGTTTTCTGCATTTAAATTGAAATCTATTACCACATCTAAACTAAAATTAGCGTGGTAGAAAAAAAAGGATATCTAATTACACTGACGCATTCAATCTTAGGTATTTGTTTACTGTATTAAGACAAATCGGCTACGTTTACCATAACAAGGTAAAAGAATCCTGTACAAAGGTCAATTAAGCAGCGTAAACTGCCAAAATCTATTTTGGGAGTTGAAATTCTAATAGCCCTTCCAGATCCCAATATATAATGCTACTGTCTATTAGTTTTAGTTTTGACTTAGTTAATGTTACGGAAAATGGTTATTGGCTTATTGCATCGTCGTTAGAGCGCGTAGAAAAATGGAGGAGTCATACTCTAACTACTTCATATAAACTTTTATACAAATAGAAGAAATGAAGAAGTTGTGTAGGGGAATAAGAGTTTTTTCCTGTCGTTGACGGTTAAAAAGTAACAGTTTTTTGTGCGAGGCTTTTATGCATTTGATTTCTTCTCACCCGGCATAGGATTTGCAAAAGCGTAGCCACACTCAACAGAATTGTGCTGAAGGAAGACATTAGAAGTGAGTGAGGAATCTGTGCAAAGACTTAATTCTGCATTGGCTCCTCTCCAAAGGTGTAAGATGTAAATTAGAGACATGGAAGTTTCTCTGTATCCGAAATGTATTAGCTAGTTGAGTGATTTGGCACGAGAGATGAAATGACATAAGAGAAAAGTCTGTGACTATCTCACTGTAAATATCCGTGGATGGATTCTGGAGGAAGAAGATGAGAAAGAGATAGGCAAATGAAATCTCATCCGAATGTCTGCCTCCATATTATCACACTTTTCTTATTTCACGACAGAATCATGATTTCCATTCACACAAACAGTTTGGCCGCCTGTGTTATTGCAAGCAGAAGTGAAAGAGGACTAGAGCGTCACGCATATAATTATACTCGCTGTATTTACAGAGTTACACAACGTAAGTAGGTAAGAAATCTAAAATTGGGATGAGTCCCAACTATGTTGTGTAAACTGAACTGAACTTCATAGCTACTGAGCTCAGCCTCTTATTCTCCGCTGAGCATAGAAAATTCTGACGTGCTACACACTTTTAAGTGTATATTAATGGAACAGTCATAGCATATTCAGAGATGAAGAAAGAGTAAATAATATTTATAGGCAGTCAGAGGACGAAATCATCCGAGCCACACAGACTCAGCTTGCATGTTTGGACATTTCGTAAAAAGAAACAAACCATTTAGCAAAAGTGAATGGGAATACTAACGTCATGTCAAATTCCACTGTACATTTAATTTACTCTTTTCGACAGCATTGAGAGTCTGAGAAACACATGCCACATAATATGCAGCTGCAAATAAAAATAAACAAAATCCCACGAATTTGCATCTGAAAACGCTTCGTTTTTTTTCCTTCAACTCTATATAGTATCATCTTTCTATTTATTATACAGCTACATGCTAGATATTTGGCAGCGTTTACTGAAAAACAGTAATAGGGACTCAAAGTATATAGTATTGTAACTTTTGTGGAGGGTGATGGAATGATTGACTGGATGGACGGCTGTGTGTAACCATATTGCAAATTGAACACTCGAAACCAGCAATAAACTATTTCCCTGCATAAAAACTGCATTCGCAATCACAAGAAATTTTTGTGTTGTCGATGGGGAATTGGATGGAAACTGTGGCTAAAGCGAAGCAGCCTAATTTCATCGGATTTTACGACATGACACAAAACTAGAAAATGAACATTCTCCTCGTAAAGTGAAACGCAATGTAGTCATATGTAATACTGTTCGATTAGAATTGCAGAGAGAGTGTCATCCTATTGTTGGCGACTGTCGTAAAAAATAAATATTATTAGCCATGGAATCACAATGGGCTCCATGCTAAACACTACATAATATAGTTAATAAGCGAATCTCTGTTCTGTCTCTGCATTAAATCATCTCAGAGAGTTTAGTTTCTGCATGATTACTAGATTTCTTCTTTTTAAACTCTGGAGTCATTTCACATAGCACAGAAAGCTACAGCCATTCTCATTAAAAACATATAAAATATTTTACGATCCTCGCAATTTAGATGAAATCTACAATTAGTCACATGAATACATTATAGTATTCTTCTTTTCTTTAACTGATTAACGTGATCATCTGTTCTGAATAAGTAAAATGAAGATAGGGAAGAATAATGCAATCGTAGCATTCTCGAATTTCACATTTGAGTACTCATCTGACGAAGATTTAGATTGTGTTATGTTGAGAGAGTTTGTGAATCGTATTCATATAATTATTTAAGAAGGATGAGGATGAGCTTCTTATAATTAGCAATTACGTCAGCAGAGATATTTCCACGCTTCAATTATGTATAAGAATAAAATGAGCAAATACGTTTAGCTCTGTAGAAATCACATTATCTGACGAAGGAGAGAGAAACTGAGGATAGCATTGAACTGCATTCGTTGAAATGGCAATAATAATAATTTTAGAAAGGGATTCGATTATTTGATTAGGATTTGCCTTACTTACCTTAAGGACATACAAGTGTAAATCAGGAGATCACACAAACAAGCCACACCACACCACATTATGATTTATTTCTAATATTGTATTACGTATTCTTCAGCTCACTCGTAGGTTAATTCTATCTTCCTTGGCCGAGGGATTGTGTAATAGAAGCAATAACTCATCACATAATATTATCTACGGTCTGAAGAATGGGAATACGATCAGTGAAAACACACAGTGTGGCCATTATTATGGGACCATCACCATACATTTACCTTACGATCATAATTAGGCACTTTTATTAGTGTTACCTACTTCTTTTATGTCTCAATGCAATTACAGAGAGGAGATGAATGGAATCACATAAGGTAAATCATAATGTTCTACAGTAGCACAGAGACAGAGAGGAGAAACCCTTGGAATTCTTGGCTATTCATACACAGAATTCCAATTAGTTCAGAACAATTCAGTATCTTCTAATCAAATCATTAACCGAAGCGTCATATAAGTATTTAGTAATAGCGTAGGAGCGTAGCCTCAGTATCCATACACATACAAACAGAGATTAAATGCAAGAATTTAGTACAATGCACATGACAGAAGATCTCACTTAGATTTCCTTTGGTATGCAGGCAAGGCTACACAATCAAAGCACAGATCAAAGAATCGAGTCATTTGACACGAAAACGAGAACAGTTGCCTTGTGATTCACAAGAAGCGAGACTGCGTATTTATTTACGTTCTGTTATAGTAGCGAGCCCTGGCTCAACACCATTGTAGTCGCATTAAAAATTCACTGCACAATAAGCTCGGAGCTATACGTCAATTTTTTTAGAATCTATTTAAGTAGGTAACGTACAAGAATACACTCAAAGGCCACAGAGTTGATGATAAAAGGCCTGAACTGAAATCTCCATCTCTGTGACACACATACGAAATCCCTAACAATAACGCCGTACATATATCACTGGCTTTTATTTAACTGAACTGACTTTTAAGAGTGATTGTACATGCCGGAGTAGCGTGGCAGTCGAAGCCACAGAACTTTGATTTTAGTGTAAACACACCAGTCGCTCAATTGCTTTGTCAATTCCAAATTCAATTGTAAGATGCGATGTGGATGCGATAAGATGTGTTTGCGAGTCAAGAAAAAGCTATTTCTCTCTCGAACTTGACATCACTCAAAGTCATTCCAATCCAAATCAGCTTAGGCTAAACTTTAAGATATATTCTGTGGAAACACTACACGAACATTTATCTCACTAACATTTTATCTCTTGTACTACTAAAATCCATTCCTTCACTCTCTGCCTACCTTTAGAACCGAAACAAATGAAAACTTGAATCACTAAAGAAAAAACGAGATGGATTGTTATTCGTATCTCATGTACAAACACTCTATAGCCTCTCGGTGCACACTTCATTAAATATTCCTCACATTTGTCAAAACGTCATGGCTTCAAATTCTAAACTCTATCCTCCAAACCTCCAACACTTCTTCACTTCACAAGAGACGAACAATTCACAAAATATATTTTAATCTACTTATACGATTTTTTGGCTTAGGATTTCACAGTTACTTAAGAATCAATCATATCTCCACAATAAAATGATAATAAATCAAATCACAATTATATATGTATACAAACACGTATGAGAGAACGTTGATAAATTAAATGGGAATCTGAACTGTATAATTTGAATGTAAGTTCAAAGTTTCCTTGCTTGTTCAGCAAGATAGACTGAAATCGCTTGAAAAATCTCAAGAAGATGCTCTGAAGCCGATAGGAGGAATCACTGACTAACTAGCATAACCACCTCCGTCCCTCTACGACTTAAATTCAACTAACTGTTTTAAGAAAACAAGGCACTTGTTTAGAAAGGTACAATTAATTTCCATTCATTTCATCCCCAAATCCCCAGCACAGTCTACAAAGTGACTTGTACTAAACTCTGTGCACACTCTTCCACTCCATACGTACCTACATGCATAATGCACATAATGGAAGTTGGAGAGAGAACAAAGGTATTTTAATCCTTCGAGTAGTAAATAACAAAAATACGCAATAAAATTAAGCATAGCTCGTTATTATTACCAGAGATGAATATAAAACTCCTTCGCACTCACTACAATAATGCTTGTTCCACGTAATTGCTTATGGGACTCTACATGCCTACAAAGCACAAAGATATAACTACAACTGGATATCTAAGACGATAGCTCTTCATGCTAACTTTAATCCATCCTGTGTTTAATGCTAATTGCATTACAATAATAGCTGAGCCCATCTTCCTTCCCTTTTCTAATTTTTACTGTCTTTACATCTTTTACACTAACTGCGCTGCATACTAAATATTATGTCCTTATACTCGTAGTGCAATTAGACGTTAGTGTCTCTTTGCATCTCTGAAATTATTTAATGCATTTATCCTCATAAATAAAGATTAAACAGAAAATCAAGAAAATATTATTATTATCCCATTAGAAGTAATGGGAGCATTTAAATGTGATTGAATGCTAAAAACCCTTTACAACAACAAACAACGCAACGTCAAGTCAAACTAAAGTATGATAAATCATTGTTCGGCTTCCTTTACATAGATGAAGAGACTGTGAGGAATTAGAAATGAAAAGGGAGTCTGTTTTCCATCCAAGTGAGCTCTCTGATGACGGTCAGCAAATGGAAGAGTGATGTTTGGGTTAAAGGGAATGCAAGGTGAATTCAGTCATAAACACTAAATAAATAAATACCTATATAACAATCATGGGTAGTTAAGCTCATAAAACATTACACATACATTCACTATATAAAATAATGTGAATGTGAGGGGTCACACAGCACAAGAACATCATTCGCTCAGACTCAATATAAAATAATTACCTATAACAATACCTACTGAGCTGAACTTACATTTGTTAGTCAAGAGATAGTAATACAGATACAGCACTACGACTTTGAAAGAGTAAAAAATTAGGAAACACTTCTTTATCTCATTTATCATCTTTCCATTTTGCTATTTAGCGAAGGAGGATGAATCATTGGAAGGGTAAGTAAAGACTGAAGTTTAAATCTTAGTGATCCTTCTTGCTAACTTCTAACCAAATAATTTACTTCATATAAACTTCAATTTCAATGTGTAACTCACTAGTTAATTTAAAATTACTGTGATGTGAGTATCAGCAGCCAGCTAGCTACATTAATAGTGTACGCTTGCTTGAGAGCTTGACCTTAACTTATCTAATCAGATGGGATGATGAGGAGCATTAATTAAATGTATAATTTTACATTTTTACACACACCATAGTTTTTCATTACACATTAACTATAAAGTATTGTACGTCTACGCCTTAAACATTGTAATAGAAACAAAGATTCAGATAATCTACGAAATAATTAAGAGGTTCACTGAGCAGTGTTAACGAAATTGCTGTTTAGGCATTCAGAAGTTAATAAATAGACAATTTATGTGTAACTCAATTGGACGCACAGCAATCCAGTAGTTAAAAACTCTCAATTCCTGATACACAAGCCGTTGCTTTCACGTCTATTGCTAAACTCCGTTTTCTACTTCTGTGGAATCGTGAGTTACGACACAAACAACATAACAGTCCATCCTTCAACCGATAAATATGGCAATTTTAGTCTCAGACAAATGTTTTTCTCTTCTTACACACAGGTGTATTTAAATACCGCATATATACAAACAATCTGAAAGGAATGAAATAAAAACAGTAACGATCGTATTTAGAATTTAGCTATTTGAAATAAGCAAAGAAATACATAGAAGAGAACTTTCAATAAAGTACGCAAAACCTTAGTGAGCGGTAATTCTTAGAACGGTCCATTGTTTCTGTCGCGTAGTCGTGTGTCTTATTAGCACTGCTCCAAGCCACTGAATAAGGTCACAAAACTTATTACGCTATTAACTAACAGCTGTCTATTGCATTTTACTTGACTTCTAACTTTTGTAAAACTGATTTTAGGAGGAATTTGAACAATTTTGTGTAATATCTTTGAAAACTCACAAAACTAATAAATGGATGGGAAAATAACTGATTTATAAATGTGTAGACGGGAATTTTAGCGGTCACGATTTTTGCTGTAATGATTCAGTAATCTCAGGCAGCACTATTTCTATCAACGGATGATACACTACTGAAATAACGTGTTTATGTGCACTATGCCAGGAACATAAATTGTTTAGAGCTTCTTTCACTAGTACATAGTAAAATTTGAAAATGCTTCTGTGAATTAATTCTGAAATAAGTGAGTGTAAATAGAATCTAATACAGAACTGAAATTTAATATCTTAAGAAGATAAAGTTGAAACTGCTGATACTAAACCTGTGTGCATATGCACGAAAGGGATAACACAAAGATAAGAAAATGAATGTAGAGAGCTGCACTTACATGCACAAGGTACTTCTCTTTAGCACATCAATATGCCATCAGTACATTTAAACTTGTAACTTTTACCAAAGCTGCACATGATGATACAATAGACTCCCCATTAGTGTTTAGATCTACATACATACATAGATAGGTGTCAGTCCAGGCATGCTATGTGATGACTAACACATAAAACAGCAATTTTAAATTTGAAGAGGTACAATGACAAAAGAGCATTCATTCTATGACGATTTCTTATGCAGATATAAGTAGAACGAGTACCTCAACTTGTAACTAGTAAACAGAATCCACTCGTATCGTACTGTTACTATACATTACGTACTTACATAAATAATGCAATAAATGTATATTTACTTGAAGCATACGATTCGTGCATTTACAAATACTGTACAAAAAGGAACTCTCTTTAGACTGTCATGTGTACAGGGCAAACAATAAATCCTTATAGGAATTAAAATATCCATCATTAATATTTCAGTAATGAATAGAATGGAATTTTAGCGTAACAACATTATTAATAGCATCAACATTATAAAAGGCTCTTAGTTTTCAGAGAAGAGATAAAGACGATGGGGTGCATTTCTTAATCCCTTAAAGCGGCTATAGATAGTTATGGCTAACCCTGTACTTAGAGATTATGATATTAGCAAAGATCGACGTGCTTTTGTATGCACTCACTGGAAAAGTAAATAGAAGTAAATATGTAAATGTGTGGATTTCCCATGGCTGAAATAAATGGGTTCTGCATTCCACGTTAGTAACTGATGAGTAGAAGGCACAGAGCAGAAAAGTGAACTCCGCTGCCCACAACAATAACTTGACTTGTAACTTTATTATGTGATAGACAAGAAAATAGCTCAGATATTCTACAGCACGTACAAATAGGTACTTATAAACAGATGAACTACCAGGTACATCACAACTTCGCCTCATCTAATATTCTAAATCTATAGAGTGATGTCATGGCTTTTTACTTGGACACTCTAATGTCGAAATCCTGCAGCTAATATGAATACGAAGTGTGAATGAGTCAAAGGGATAGTGCTCTGCCTCTTTGAAGGCTTGAAGGTTAGTTACACGTCCATATGCCATAAATTCTTCACTATTACATTACATATACGCAGTCCACAGAGATACTTATAACTTCACCTACAAAAATATGTAATCGTTTCAGAGACAGAAATGTAAATGTTGCATATACACAAAGGTATGCTAAAAGGGAATTAAATACTCCACAATTTCTCTCTATTATGACCTAAGTGAAATATCTCTATGAGAAAATAAAAACATCTTTTATGCAGGCATTGATATTTATTTGCCTTGTAAATACATGAATTAATTATAACTCCAAAATCTACCTAGATACATTTCCCAAATTTCCTTTGTTAATTGTTAATGATGTATTAATTGTAATTGAACACACTCTATTTGGATCAATGATTGCTTGGTTGATATTATAGTATGTGATTGCCTATCATTTGTCGTATCTGGAAAACGGTTTGAAATGTGAACTAGAAAACTACATATTTGGCCAGTTAACTAATTTAGTTTTGTAGATCGAGTGAGGGTTGAGGCTGAGTGATTTGAAAGGAGAACGTTGTTAAAAGTTAAAATTAGCAGACGAAATGAATAATGTGTTTGTAAATGTGACAATGACCTGCGTGTGAAATAAATAATAGAATAGGCTTCACAGTGTCAATAGAGCAGTGTCCAACCTTTTCCAGGAGTTTAGTGCCGCGGCTGTCTTTGTCTCTTTTGTCAATGAATCAATGAGTCTGAGCAAAGAGTTTATCTCCGGGAGGTGCTGCTAAATATTCTCAAGATACCTGAATAATATTGACTATTTGGATTCTACACAGTTAATAGCTACTTACTATAGGTATAGATAGTTGAGGGATTGTTGAAGTCACAAATTTTGTGGCTTGACCTGACATCAACATCAACTGAAATGTTGTCAAGCAGAAAGGAGCAAGACATTATCCAATGTCAATAAATGTAGTTGATACATATGGATGCGTGACTAACAGGAGTTAAGTGCTCAATTGTACAAAGTAAACATATTTCTGATGAAGAATTTTCTAGATAAGATATGAAGAGGAGACCGCCAGAAGAAACCCAAGTAAGTAACAGCTCGAATAATGCAGATCTCAGTCACAGTCATAATTTCTGTAAGAAATAGGGCACTGATAAGCATAGTCAAGAGTTGTATCTGTTTATAAGTAAAATCGTTGAATAATTAGGTCCATGGATCAATTGATACATTAGAATATCAATTCTGTAGTGTAGACAGAATAACGAAGGAACGTATTAACCTTAAACTTTCTATTATTGAGAGACCTTAAAATACAATATTCATTAGTTTGCTTATTACTTTCGCTCTAATAAATTTCCTTTCTTATCGTTATCTCATCACATTACTTTGACAGAAGCTTAAAAAGGCTTACCTATTATAGTTACTGCACGTTGAATACTTTTGAGACATGTCTTTACCTTCTTTACTGCCCCTACTGCACACTTCAACTCACTTAGCACACAACTACCGTGTACTGTACTTCTGTCTTGTTTTTAGTTAGTGACTGAGAGGGACAGGATCCAGCTCAGTCCTCCCTCCCCACCACACAAGAAAGTAAGAAACAAATGTCCTCTCCTGCCTTCTTCTTAATTTTTTAGACTTTACAATACCCGACGGAATTGTTTTGCTTCATTTCCATTGTGAGAGCTTTCATTTAGGGTGGCTGCCCTACTTAAGCAGACTTATAACCTCCAGGGCACTCACATTCTTAATGACAAGTAATAAAGTCGTTGGATTGAATACTCAATATTAAACATCCACAAATGTCATTGTCAACACCACTAAATGAGCTGATCTATGTTCTTTTTCTCCTTGTACATAATATCACTCTCTTAAACTAACTAAGACTAATAAAGGAAAGCATTTGCCTCTTTGCTTAATCAGCCGCTCCCTTATTTAGTTATCTATTGTCCAAAGAGATTCATTATACTCAGTGACTTGGTTTTCGAGTAATTGTTGCTACTCAGTCTCAAAACGCCAACATTTTAATCTTGATGGCATGGAAACACTTTAGAAATGAATTATGACTTTCCTCTTGCTCCCAACGACAATTTATATCACACTATACACAACGTTTCCCTAAACTAAAAATATTATTTCTCCTAAGACGTAGGAGTCCGACGATTATAGACGCAATAAATTATAACACGAAACGTTCACTTCTCCATTCTCTAAATTTTGTGCTGAGAGGAGTCGTTGTTGTTGTAAACTAACTTTTCACTTTTTATTTTCAATTGAAGGCTATGTTGAAATATTGGGGAGAAGTATTTGTTTTGGTAACTCTACCAGAGTAATTGAACGTTTGAAGTGGAACAACAAAGTGAGTGCCTCTTCTTTGGACACTATTACAATACTGGCTGAGCATTGACTATTTTTAATTTGAACCGCTGACCGTTTTCTTCACTATCACTCAAAGTAAATAAATGGAAGGAACTACAGCCAACGCTCTCGTTGTTCCAGACTTCGGGAATGACTCATTTCTTGTTAGTTCAGTAGATGTGACGAGATTAGAATCACTCTTAAACCCTAACACTCAGATAACCTTCAACTCTGACTCCATGCAGTGATATTAGAAGCAATATGTGAATTCATAGACCGTAAAGTTTTACTTCTGATTCTCCTTTAAAATAATTTACAATGAATGCCTGCGTGAGCATTGAACAAAGAACAAGTGTGCAAATGCCCTGCTTCATATTATGACTCATTGAGAATTCTCTAGAAATTAGTTCATCCAAGCAACAATTAAACCGGTAACATTTACCTCAGGAATTAAACAACTTATTTCATTAGCTAATTTAGTCCTCACACAGTCAACTCCACCTAATTGTTCTACTTCAGCAAACTAGAGTATTTAAATATTTCATGTATCTATGCTCTTTATAGTGTGGATTTATATATTATGATGTTTGCAAATGTAGGAGCATGTAGTTATGGATCGCCTTGAGAATATTTCGTTAATAATGAAAGCATATTGACTGTGACTGTAGTGGTGCACACAAATCAAATATTATAACACTCTCATGAAATGGAATAGTTAGGTACAATGCCCGTAGTGCCATGCCAGCGCCTAAATATATCAACATATAAACGCCTCCACTTACTTAGATCAAAATCCTTATGGTAATTTCAAAGGTCGATCCAATGCTAGTAAGAATTCCTTTCGGAAATCTTTATTTCTCTCATTGTAGCCACAGCCCATTCAACTCAGCATGGACTGACCTTAAAAACTTAATGTAAATAATATGAATGTCAGTGTTTCTTTATTGTATCGGAATTGTTATCTGCTAAGGGATGTATGTAGACGTAATTTAACAATCCTGAGAAGAAATGCTTACTGAGCTATGTAAAACTATGTCTATAAATGTAAATATGCCATACAGAGCACTAGCCGGGAAAAAACTCTTTCAACACTCACTCTCAATATCAATAGCAAACTCCACTTACAATTAGCATGAAGACGTTGATGAGACTGTGAGTACGACTCTCGGTCTCTCTACCAACTAAATGTTAAGCACAATCTCAATGTCTAAATAGCTTATTCCACACAGCTGCACTTATTTGTTAAGTGCAGAGTGTATTAAACACAATGTAGTGCATAAAATATTTCTTTTCAATGCCCACATGTGTGAGTCTATGAACTATGAACAAATAATGCACACAGCATTCCTTTTTAACAGCTTCTGTTATACCAATAACAATACAGACCATAAAATAAGCAGCCGATGATGCGGCAACGGAAACAGAAATGGAAGGAAACTACTCCAGAAGATAAGACAGGAAAAGTATCGAATTCCTCAATATTTTGTAAAACTCATTACATTACAATGCACCTTGCGATGACATGAAAACCTTTCTGAAAACATACAAGAATTTTTAAACATTGCTAAGTAAAGATATTATTTCCTTCACATTTTCTGTAAACAAGTTGTCTTTGATAATTTTACATTCTTCAGTCTGTACAAACGTAATGGATATAAAAATAAAATGATATAACTTCCTTTGGGAGAGCACATCCATACAGTAAGGATTTTTAGTTTAGTGCATTATATAATCTGTTTAAGGTATACATAGTGATGATAGAAGGAAATATAAAAGATAGGAACTAAAAACCAAGAAAATAGTTCAATGTAGGAATATATAGAGTAGTGGTCCTACTGAGACATTTTTTGTTCGATAAATTCCTTGGGTTATTGTTGGTGAGTAGGATAAATGCTGTATAGTATTTGTGTTGGAAGTTCTAGGGCCACGGTTAGGAGTATGTCTATAAGATGTTACAATGAGTAAAATAAAGCTAAAGAGCAGCTGCCGGAGGGGCATCAGAAACAAAAGAAGACAATAGAAAGGAGAACATATTGGCCACGACCTTGGCACTCAGTTGGCAAGGCTTTCCCGGATCTGATTGTAACTTTGTCAGTCATTCATATTTTACTCCTCCAGTACAGACAAAAAATTCTTTCAAGTCGCAGGCTAAAATTAAAATTTTTCATAAAACTTCCTCGTCTAGCCAAACAAATTGTTCCTTGTCCGTAGAATGCGTGGAGGCCAACAAGAGAAGTGGACGTGCATGATTTTTCATTTCAAAGGGTCCCTCTCCCTGTCATCATTACAATGTCATGACATAACCCAAAGACAGCAGAGAGGACTGAGGCTCGGATTCCTTTCGCTTCTCCTTTCTTCATGTCAAGGCTTCTTCTCTGCTCTGAATTCCTATTTTATACCTCACTAAAAGAATTTCCTAATCGACATGACCAAAAGACCTTAGAGTGTTAACAGTAGGCTGATTTATTGGGAAGCTTGACTTTGAGTCTATTTATATGAGACGCTCCTTCAGCTTTTGTTTTTCTAGTAGTGCCTAGTAATTTGTGAATTGCATTGGCATAGGTTTTTTTTATATTGCTAAGAATGAAGGAACTTTTCAAAACAATAGCCACCCACGTGTGATGTGTAGGCAGTCGACTGTAATATATCATAATAAATTGTTTAACAAAATGTCTAATAAGAAAAAAAATCTCTTCCAATTAAATTGAGCATTGCTTATTAGGTTCCTCACCCACACAACAAAGTTATCTGAATTAACTAAGCCAACTATCTGAAATAAATAGTAATTTACAATCAGCCCTATTCTAATAAAATACAAATGAACTATTTGTTATTTATAGGGAAGTAGAGATAGTTTTTGTTGGGGAGGGAGTATTATAATATTCTTTAAGACGGCACGAATAGAAATATCTTCAAGGAGCAAGGAGCATATTATCCTATAACCATAAACTTATGTGTATGAATAATGAATATGTGAGTAAATTGAGTGCATTGAGGTGATTGCAGGAAAAAGGATGCGCTTTACGGATTTACCAGTCCTAACAAGACTGTATTATTATAATAACAGTAGAATGCATTGTAAATTGTGAAGGAATTACTTTGAGGGAGGAAAAGTGTATATCATTTCGTGTTGGATAAGGTTACATGAAGCATATGACCTCAGCGAGTGCAGATGTGAGTTGAAAGGGCTATAGGTGAGATTCATCATAAAAAATTGAGAAGGGTGTAAAATGTCGGACAGACGAAGTTGGGCCACCCGGCTCTACCAAAACTTTTCAATTCTTCCCAAGCTGGAATGTTAGACGATGAGCCTTTCATTGCCTCCTCCGTTTGACTTCCATCTCTCCTACTTCAGTAGACTAGACACAAAGATCTTTCATCCCTTCCCATCCCAAATCAAAACTCGAAGGCTCGAGTTACGTCAGACTTTAGACATAGTTACTTAGTGCGTTCACCAGAATTATTATTATGCATTAGCCTACCTTTATTGTGGGCATACAAATACATTGTGTGTTTTCTTAACCTACTTAAGAGTGATGCAAGTAAATTAACCCATGAAATTTGTTTCTACTCCTTAAAGATCCTTTTGTAAAATCTCTTTCCGCAAGACGTGGCACAGGAATCCCAAAGAATATTATGAAGATTAAGTCTAATCGGAATTGGAATAAAACTATATGATCCATAGATAAAAGGTTTAACAAAGCATATAGTATTGGGGCTTTGTAGCTATAAAGTATTGGGTATGTATTATGAGGACATATGTACGAGTAGCTACGATATATAAAATGTTGGAGATAATATAAGAAAATGAATTGTACACACTCCACCCAAATGCACTTCTACGGCCAAGAATGGTTTTACAAGCTCAGATGACAGTTCCGGGTTTGCTTTGACGAACAGAAATACAGTCAGCCTTATTCATGCACTTAAAACAAACTACTCACTCACAGTTAGAAAGGTACAATTAGCGAAACACGTAAATAGTTACTGTACTTACTTCGCTTGGCATCTTTACAATTACTTTTTTAGTATTATAACAGAGGAGCAGTATTTAATGTAATAGGTATCTGTTTAACATAAATATGTGTATAACCACCCTTGATGTTTTGTGTGTACAAGTTGCTCAGACTTATTATAACTACACAGAGGAAAGATAAGACAGGTCAGAATGCCATGCATAATCGTCCCACATATTTACACACGTCAATAGCCAAGACTCAAGACAGTCGTTAACTAATGTACATTTTTTAGTACATAACAGAGCATCTTGTCATATAAAAACGAGTGCAGCTCCGCACTAGCTGAGCTACCTCTTTAATATCAACGTTCAGTTAGATTTCAGGGGATAGCATGGCGTAGGCAACTTTATGCGTCATCTAATGTTTTCAGCAAAAACATAAAATTAATATTATGGCTGTGCAGAGGAACTTACGACATCCGTTAATAGTATTTGCCTAGCGTGCTACCTACTTGTAAATGGACAAAGGGAAGTCAGTCCATCAAAGAATGAAGGATAAACGGAACTAGAAGGGACTGGATTGCAAATCTTGAAGCAACTGCTGGGAAACTGTGTAATTCCTTGGCTAATGCTTTGCCACATAGAGCCCAGTGTAAAATGGCAGAAGGAAGAAATAGTCGTGACATCACTATCGCGTAACGTTCAGCAGAACAGCTAATCCTGAAATCCCGAGTTGACTGCTGTCAGTCTTGTCTTGTCAGAGACTTGAATTAAATTAAAGTAATTTCAAAAGCCGTAACTACGTAAGTAGTTGATTTGACCCCAGGAGTGCAAAGCACCACCGATCTTCACTCACCTAACAACTAAATTCAGGAACCTGGCCCAACTGGCTCCGCGCAATCACACCAGACGGCCACTTGGGCTTTAAAACCTTGACACTAGCACAACATTTTTTACAAATATTAAATTAGTAGCTAAAGTCGTTTAATATACAGCAAGAATATAAAATATAGCACATAGATAGTAGGATCATGTCACACGGTAGGACAGATGCTCGGGCACACAACATAATTATATTTGTCGTCATTTGCTGAATAGTCCTATTAGTATCTGAATGGAATAAGTGTCATTTTAAATGCACCCAAACTTGTTTCATAACAATAGACACGAAATGCCTATTGAAAATAGTGGCGAATTGTCTTCTGAAATCTAGCGGACGGTAATGCAAGGAAAATGTCTCTGAATCCTGTATTAAAAGTGGCAAGGACATTTACTTGTGAAATGGGATTGTATAAGAAAGTGTGTAGTGAACTAGCAGTTATCCGTGTAATAGTGCAAATATACAAGCCATTTATTATAATTTTTATGTTTATACAGAGAAATTACATTAGTCGATGGATGCAAGATAAGGAGCTATCCTTAGTAGGCTAAACAAACAGGAATAATAGAGAGCTAATAGAAATAATTGATAGAAATCAAGTGTCATGACATGAGAGGTTAGGCTCTGTCGGCTCGAACCACTTGAAAGACAACCAAAGAAATTCCGTAGAGCCGAACAGAGAGCAGGAATTTAAACTTCCTGACTTTTTTTCCAGGTTTCCAATTCAACTTGAACTTCCTACGGACAGTCTTGGCTCTCTGTTTCTTCGCACGGGGTCATTGTTTGTAATTATCTTGCCTGACTCACTCACAGACTCAGTTCAGGTCTTCATACATCAAATCCCATCACTACTCACTACTACTACTAAGAACGTTACTTATTATTATTTTCCTAATCCAACAGAGCCCGTATATGTAAAAGTTGTCGGCAACGAAAGTCCCAACAATCAGTAGTCGAGCTTAAGCTTGCAATTTATCTAATTGCCTCATCTTCTTTTAGCATAACAAAACATAACAGCACCCTGCAGACGTTCACCATAGTCCAACCTCAGCTCTCTACTTAAATTAAATACGGGTATCGTGCCAAACCAACTTTGCAAAACATAAAAACCAAGTCAGATAATGCCTCTTTATTTCCTCATCATGCTATTAGCTCTATTGGTAAAGTGAGATAAGTCTCTTCCCTATATAGATCCATGCCATATGCACTCATGTTTATATGAGTGTGCAAATTTACGTTTCTTAAGGTGAGGCAGTGCCTTTCTCACTTTTATTTTCTGTAGCTCCACTTCTCTCACATTTCTTGGCTTGGGAACTGACGTGAAGTGAAATGAGAAGCCTAACCTGGCCTAACCTTTTACTGTGCTTCTTCTTCCTGACTTCCCTTCACTACATGAACATGGCACTGTAACAACATTCCTTCCTCACATGTTTCCAATTTAAACCCTTTCACGAAAACAAAATTACACCTCGTAATATAAGACACATTCTGAGGCAGAATTTTACACAAACAAGGAAAACGATAAATGATATATGAAGTGAGGTAGAACTATTATGTAGGCACACAGTTATTTCAGTACCACTCAGCATAATGTACGAAGGTAGGGAGCACAACGTCGTCACTCGACACACAATAGCAAAATCTCAAGTCGGAACAACAATTAAAGATAAAGAGAGCCTTTATCTCTGCGTCTAAGAACATGAGGAGGAATGCAATGCTTTCCTTCCACTTCCGAGCCTGTGAGCCAAACAAGCTCGAGCATGTCGTGAACAAACAGGACACACAGAGAACATAAAGACAAAACACCTTCCTTTTCCATCAAATTAGAATCGAACTTCTCTCACGTTTCTCTGACATGACATTCACATTGTTGTGCTATGATGTATTTACAAGTAGGTAGCTGTACTTGCAGTTTCAACACTTATCTTTAGACTACCCATCATCCGCCAACTATTAACTACTCACAATCAACCCATTCCTAGTGCACACAATTCTATCTGCACCATGTACACCAATCCCTGTCAACTCACAACATTTATATCTTTAATATTTATCCATCTGATTTGTTGTTTATTGTAATGAGGAGAAATTCTAGAATTTCATACGTGTTTATAAATAGATTCTGATGTCTTGTGACTTGTGTGTACTCAATGTGTAAAAATACTCTTTTTCCAAATATCAGATATCCAAATGCACCTTGCGCCTTATAATAGATATAATTTACTACGGAGAGCTTTTAATATAAATTTCAGTCAATGTTAGCAACTTGACTTTTACATAGAATTAAAAAGGGAAATTAGCACGTGAGCATGCATCACTCTATTAAATATGCATGTACCACTCTATTAAACGCTCGAGAGAATATTATTTCTCGGCATTTACACATTTTTATATTGTTAGATGCAAAGGGAGCGTTAAGTACTGGCACAAAGCAATTTGCTTTTAAATTGTGCCATATAAAAATGAAGAAAGACAAGGGCCACACATAATATTACGTCACCCCTTCATCCTACTACTCTTTGCACATGTATAAGAAAATATCTTTAATGCATCTACATTTTTTGCTGAACTTGAGTTCTACTATATTCAAGGAATGGCAATCAGAATTACTCATCTACTTTAACTTGGGATGTCATTTAGGAAAATTCCATTTCATGCAATGCTATATTAAATGCCATATATCTTTATGGATATTTCATTAGTCTCAATACTACATTTGAAGTTGTACATACTTAATAGAGTTGACTAGATAGCAAAAACTGCTCAAACAATATTTTCAGCAGAATTAGTTAACAGAAGACCATCGCCTTGTCCTGTCTTATCATTATCAACTAATGTCATGTACTTTCATAGCTAAGCATTTAAGAAAAAAATGTTTGACAGAAAATCATAGAGCATACGTGTAAGTGTAAGTGCAAAAAAGTGTGTTTACGTGAGTTCTTGTTAGCTTGTCATTCAAGTAGTTGATAATTATAATTTATATTGCTGAGAATGAGAAACTTTTTTCGTATGGCTAATCCTCGCTGACGTAATGTACCAAATTCGAAATATTTGAAACATAGAATTAAAGTCTTTAATATAAACAATCCATTATATTATTCGAGATATATAGCTTCTATATAGATATTTAATATATAATCATTTGCATAGAGACTTGGAGATTTCAAAGTGAAACATTTTTTTTTCATTCACAGAAAAATAAGCTGAAGCGTTTGAAACTGAGAACTCATCGACAGCAATATAAACAAATGCTCTGTTGGTTTTCAAAGGGAAATAATTGGCTTTCCGTAAGGTTTCCATTCTGTGGGCAAATGGAAATCTGACATGACATGACAATACTCCTACAACTCCTGCATGGAATTGAATCCCAAAATGTTTAGTGTTGGTCCTCTTATTTGCATCTCAACTACTTTTGGCTTCTCACCCATAATTACTACTTACGATTAGCTTCCATAATGATTAGCGTCACTTAAAATCTCTTATCTCTTCCCTTCGTATGAATGACAGAAAGCAACCTTAAACAATGCAAAAAGAAAGTGAAAATTGGCATAATAAAGTCAAGTTGTATAGCAATTATTTAATAAATACTCGCGAAATATTAAGCAGGTGTACCTTGTACAGAGAGGAAGGATAATTATTATGCAAAAATACACAGTCAGATGGATGGATGGTGAACGATGCATAGAAATGTCAAAGCACGAGGCGCTGGTGTTAAGTGGTAGATACACATCGACACAAACATAAATATTAAACTACGTAGGATACACATTTAGAGTCTGCTGATATTTTAAAGACTCCTTCTTGTCTCTTAACTGAAATTATGTACTTATACTTACAGTTATTTATGTAAATTTTGTAATCATATTAAGTACTTATGACAAACAATAGGCAAAAACACAATAGGAACATGACTCTGTACATGCAGATGATAATAACAGACTTACAATGCATTCCAGTTACTATTTAAGAATATTAGATAGAGCCAATGTAGGCAGAGGTATTAAAGAGAAATGAATTTGCAAAGGAAACCTTAGCCAAGTTAGAATGATTTTAATAAAAACTGTCAAAAAACTCGCTAAGCTTTTACTGCTCAGCTTATACTCCGTTCTTGCATGCATAATTCCCACATAACAAACTATATAACGATGTGTAGGATGCTTGAACTATAATCTTTATAATAATAAAGGATTGACTTGACTAAAGCAACTACACAGAGAAGGATTGCTTTGCATTAAAGAAATCATTGAGACGGACGGGCGACCACAAAAGAGAGTTTTTGTATTTTACATATGTAGGTTTACGATGTGTCATTAGCACTGGAAACAGGCGACGCGACAGAAGACACTTCCATTAGCTTACTTATTTCTATTACGTACATTCACATTTATTCTTATTACTACGAGCATTTGCATGGCTGACTCTTACTGTTATGCATTTCAATATTTATTATATGACTCCACGCACATAAATGTTATTATCTCACAACACTTAGTAAATCTAATGGACAAATCTTTATGTGACTGACCGAGGGGCATAGTTTACCTTTACTATACAAACTACCTAAACGTATAACTATAGTATACTACCTCACTTCGTTGGCTTCATCCTCCTATTTATACAACTCAAAATCCCATACGAATATTATTTCCTACAATAAAAGCATGAATATTGAACTAAATTTATTTACAATTAGTTAGACGCTTATAGCTAATATAGATTAGAAAGGAATTTCTAAACGTTCATTTATGAGAAGCAACTGCCTGGAATTAGAATATTATTATGTTAACAAATGAGATGTAGCAGTAAATTTAACGACTCACCTCAAATAGGGACTGCGGTAGCTCCCTTGATATTGCGAAGAAAATGTTAGTGACATCATTTTGGTCGTTTATCAACGTTTTTTTATATTTTATCCTTCACTTCAATAGAATCGTTTGAAAAGTAGGTAAATGTGAAAAGAAAAGTCAGTTAACTGTTTGAGAATCAAATCAAATCATACGAAATGTTTTTTCTCAACTTTTTTTCAGTGATAGTCCACATTCATTGCAACGGCAATGAGCACAATAAACATAGTAACGTCGTTACAATTGGGATTCAATCCAGTTCATTTGATTCAAAGACAAGTTTAAGCAATCATGGGTAGGTACCTAAATATGTGCCTATTTATTATTTTGTTTTGACTACATAATATTGTCTCATGCTATTATCTATGAAGAATATAAGGAAAGTCAAGCACTGAGATTTTTGTCAATATTCTTGCAGAATTTCGTTAGGTAGGTACCTTTACATCTCTTGACTAAATTCATTGGACAATCGAGGGTATACCTAAAATCTTGTTGTGGCTAAATGCAAATTCTTTCACACTTGGCCAAGAAAGACACCAAAAGTATATTTTGAGTAATTGACTTGTGGTTGGGCTACACGACTATCTATTGTTATTTGCTCTGGCTACAGCTATATCGTTAACAGTTTCAGCACAGCAACTTTTCACAATCGGCGAAATGAAATGAAGAAATGAAAAGATTTCCAGAGTTGAGATTTAACTGTTAAGAGTTCTCACTGAAGCTAAAGGAAATGATGATGATGTACAAGTGTCTATACTCACATCACACAGCAATCAACTGACGTTAGGTATATCTAGAATAATGTACAATGTACACTTAAAATCATTAGATTCGAGTCTTTGAAATATTATTGTAATGGGGCCTGAGTCATTCTTTCATTTCTTGCTCAATCTGATCAATTTTTAAACGTTGCACGTATGATAGTTTATTTGTTACGAGTATATGAGAGCACAGAATGGATAGTAATAAAATGTTCACAACTCTGCAGATCGGTCGGATTGACAATTGAAGTAACTTGATAGGTTCGTTCGTGTCTTGCCAGAAGAATGAATTCGTTTAACTTTTCAGGACAATGTCATCGAGCTATTTAGTCGGATAACGTTTATTTACTTTGATTTAATTTTAATAGACACTTAGCACAATAAATTGTTTGAGTGTGTAGGAGCTCTTTCTAAAAATCTAACGAAGAGTTGAGCAAGAGTTTCTGCTATTTGTAATAGTGAGTCAGAGATGAAAATGAATCCATAGTATTGTAGTGTACGACAAAATGTAATTGAGCTAACTGAAAAATAATTCCTTCGACACTGACGAATCCGTAGGTGTGTTTACAGTGAGTGACAATAAAAGTGTCTACTGTATTCGGTAGGATAAAGGGAACGTTTATTTGTGTATTTGTTCTGGAAAGGATTATCTCGCGTTTCCTTTTCTCTCGTGCAGTTAAAATTCAATTGGATTTTATGAAGTAGTAAACAGATGCAGTTACATGAAAGTAAGTTGGCTAATGTGTTGTTGTCTATTAGGAATAGAAGCTGAGTTGCTCTGCTCTGTAGCAATGTTTATTTGAGACTAGGCTTATAACACGAGTTAATGTTGTCCCATGCCTTCCCATCTAATTTCATACGTGTTCGACTGCTAGTGAATATTTAAATAGGGAGATAGGGAGAGATAGTCTGTGGGACAAGTAAATATTCTTATTTATGTATCGCTTGGCAAGAGACACCCAGTAGAGTCTATAAATATAGATTGCTTGTGCAAAAATATTTGCTGAACGGAAGTTGGTCTTAGCGTAAGCATACCCCGTGATTTTTTCCAAGTTGTATTTTTATCTGGTGCATACTTATAATATGGTTCAATTAATATCTCTCCTTATGCGTTATATGCAACAGGGCGAGTTTCTATGGCCTTATTACACAATCTTCACGCCTATTTATGCACTGTGCAATTTTATTTATAGATGTGTGCCTATATGCGTTGTTTTCGATATGTGGTGGTGGCTGAATGCAACGTAGCACTTAACATGTGGCAAGGCGAGGTGATTCAATAAAAAAATAATACAATGTCACAGAAAGTCTCTCTCAAACCGAATCCCTCACTCAACGATAGCCGACTTGACTCAATTCCTTTGCACCACTAATTGCTCTGAAGGTTCTTCTTATTTCTCCCGGTTAACTTTGGAGCTGATCAAGAGAATCTAACAAGCTCAGCTCTGTCAATTTCAGAATCAAGTTTTATTTTCGTAGTCACAGACAGAACATCACTATCAAGGAAGTAAATAGCGACTGTTGTTGTGTTCTAGAAAATTGGTTAGTGTCTCAAGTGGGCTGTCTGGACTGAATTACAGCTTTTACGTAGGTTTTCACCCCAAAACCTCTGAGAACGAAATGAAAAAAAAGGAAACGAGTCCAAATGTCACACTAAAGCACAAGAACAAAAGTCCTCTCTAAAGTCTGAAGTACTTATCCTTCTTTCGTTTAGCTTCTGAGGGAGTTTAGTTGTGGGCAGTGGAGTAGAGTAGTGGATTGGGGAGTTGACGTGGTTTTTGGGTGGATAGACATTAGTTGCCTATGTATATAATTGTTGGCTGCTTCATATTGAGAATATATCCACGAGGCATCCACTGAACTCTTGACAAAAGTCAACAAAACGGAATGCTGCTCTTCATGTTAATTTGGAAAAGAACAAATATCTTTTCTTCGGATTTACTTTATGTCTCTTGTTCACACAGCTACAATGTAGTTTCTATATCTTTCTGTGTACATGCATTATTGTCGCCTATCAGAATGCAACGATTGTAATGCAATGCCGCTCTGGTTTACACATTCATGCATGGCCAGTAAAATGTTTTCTTGCAAGCATCAATGTCCAGTCAGGTTCACTCCAGCTACGCTTATTTATTTACATGTGCACATAGAAACAGATGGAGTTTATCATTGTGTCTCATGTATTTATTTATGTAGAACTCTTAAAGTTGGACATAGAGAGCCATGCCATGCACAGTCAGTCCAGTTATGCCATTTCACTAAATAGGGACACAAGAGCACAATTATATATTTCTACTTTTATTAGGGACTCTGTGCTCACTGCATTTCTAAAGGACTTTTCTTCCACTAAAGCCAAGTTGCCGAAAGAGTACAAAAGGCCCCAGTTGGTTTAGTTAGAGTGACATAAGTTCAGTTTATGTCTCTGTGGGTGCACATGTCGGTGACCAGGTTTTTCAAATCACTTCCTTCCCAGGAAATAAAGAAATGCAGGAGGGTTGACTTATAAGGTCTCCACTCTCAGTTTGGAAATGAGACTTTGCATAATTAGCAATTTACTGACTTGATTTGTGTGCATGGCACTCTTCTCACCAAATCTCTTCCGACTGAATTACGAAAGGGAAAAGAGAGGAGCAGTAGTAGTGGCAGGGCTGGAGTGTCTATTATTCAGTGGCCTTATTCTCGAGTTCTGGTTTTACGTCAAGAGCCAGTTAGTTTGATGAGATAGTAAATCCTCTTGATTTAACTTATCGCCAAGTTAATTTAATTTAACTTCTGTAAGTCCAGGATATAAAAAGCAAATTGAATTGCTTAATTTTATTCACTTTCACGAAAGATGGGTTGGGCTCCCCTCTCTCTATCTAGTGGAACTGATGTGTTAACTTAACGCATGTCGACGACTTATTTGGTGCTGCTAAGTCTAAGAAACTCAAGTCGGGGCAAAGGCTACATCAGAAATGATTGAGCATGAAAAATGCTACGAGAGTGAAGACGAGGAACTGTGACTTAATTTCCTCCACTCGTAGGTAGCTCCTATCTATAATGATTATTAAATCTATAGTCACTGCCTTGGATATTAGTGAACAGAATGCCACAACTCTCGTATAGCAGATCTCTCTTACTTGAATTGTTGTTTGTTATTGTCAGGCTTGCCGATGACTGCACACCAACTTAAACTGCAATTGAGTGTGGAAGACGAAGAAAGGTACATTGAGTCTACCTTGTGTTGTCTAATATCAAGGCGTACTCTAATGCTTAAATAATACGTGTACAATGTACGATGTGGGATTAGAGTGGGCCAGAGCGGGTTCGTCTAGTGGACGAGGCAGGATAGGACAACTTTAACAACCATGCTATGCAATTCACATTCATAACAACACATGCTAACACTATTAAGTAAAGCACAGCAATGCAATTGACTACCTGAAGAAAGAGGGGTCAAGCACACGAATTCCCAAACAAACTACCTACCTACCCACTACATACATACATACATACCTGCCATAGTAGATTCACATAGAAAGGAATGTGGAACATGTCTGTGTAGACTGTTCAATTTCCTACATAACAATAAATATCCTTAGAATAACTATGCAGACGTGGGGCAATCTAATGTAATTTAATAATGATGGCGATAAGTACCTAAATAATTCCTATCACCTTTAAATTACCTTTATAAATTCAGACTCCCTTCATGTCTGCACAAATTAATGCCCTGAATAACTAGAAAAATATTTCTTTGTCATAAGTTATTATTGTTTAAGATTCTAGCATCAACTTTTAAATGGACCGAAAAGGATGGCTTTATTAGAAGCTAAGCAACTGGAGAGATCGAATGTACTTGCATAAAAATGTCGAATAGTTCAGACAATTTTGGATTCAAAGCATGTAGAATAATTTTATATGGAGTGAGAATGCAACGAGATATTCGTAGCGTGCAAAAATACCTACTACTGGGCCTGTTACAACACCAACATTAACATCACTACCAAATCGTGTAATTCTCACCATCATGCATTCCAAGCTACAGGTACTGTTAACTTATCGTTAGGCAAGCGCATTTATTTAATATTTAACTCATTTTTCTATTGTGTTGAGGTACTGCACTGAATTGGCAACTGAAATATATCCAACATATTATATCTAGTGTGTATAGTCGTCTTGCAGTAATAAAACTTACTTAAGCCATTCATGATGTATGTACGTAGCCCTTAATGATATGCAGATTGTCTTTCAACAAGTGTAGAGTACTGACAAGCCTGCAATTTCTTAGCTTAGAACTAGTGATCTTATCATATCACCAATATTTATTCTGTACAAGTTTCTAATATTATAATGGGCGTCAGAAAGGCAAGGAGTAACTTGCCTAATCGCTGGCAGAAGTAAGCGAAGCTTATTTCCTATTTTCACACGTAGACAAATGAAAAGATAAGTTGAGTCCTTAGCTGGCAGTGCCGTGATTGTTCAGGTGGATCTCATGTCATTTGTATGCTTAGCAGGAGAAATGCAAAAGAAAGCAAAAGTAAATACAAAGTTATAATCATTGTGGCATATCCACATTTTTGAATTGAAAAGTTTGTGTAAGTCATTGTTGCAGAGCAAATCTGTTGTGCTATCAGCATATGAGTTGCATTAGTTGCTTGTTGCATGTCGTCAACAATGTTCTGCCATATGTGCATCCCTATCTTCATTTGTTCCTTACTTGCATTTTATTGGATTAATTACATGTATTTACGCTTATTACGACTAACAATTCAATCTCGTACAATATCTAAATCTATTTAGACAACAATAAGTGTGAATTTATTGTAGAGCGGCGAGAAATGCTAATGTTTGATAAAAACAAAAAGTGAAGAGTGAGTGATGTATAAAAATATAATAGCTGAGAAAAACAAGAACTCATCATCATTCATGATATTCTTTGTTGTAAGGAACTGTCATGATATTATGACAATCTCTTCTAGAAAGGAATGCAAAATAAAGAAACAATTTCCATTTCGATTGCAAAAAGGAGAGGAAGTGCAGTGCAATCCAGTAAAGTCAGGTAGATTTACAGCGACGCTCCCACAAAAACTCGTTTCGGCGAGATTTTTGATTATAAGTACTTATCCCTTTGTGTGTATTATGGTTTTTGAGCTGTTGGTGTGGCCGTGGCTTTCAGGGAGTTAACTATAGCTTATGTTTTTCATGCGAAATCATTTGCTATTATTTACAAGCGGCAGTGGAGTGTGACATAATGAATTCTTCTTCTCGTCTCATCATCTTAACAATCCTTGTCTTGTAGCATAGAAGAGCGTTGAATGTCTGAACCCATTTCACTTTACGTTAGAACTGCAATATTTTGTGGAGATGACGTCACTCAAGAAAAGCGAGGATCAAATCATAAAACACTCACATTGTTGAGACTTTGACGCATGCTAGACTGTGAAGAATAAAAATTTGAAGAGAGAGAGAGAGACATTGGAGCAGTACTCCATTACTCGGTGCATACATAAATGCCAAGGGGATATTTATTATAGGGGGAAATATGTAAGATTTAAAAAAAAGTTTGAAAAGAGTTGTCAGTTATTTTTTAGTGGACGGGTGAACGATCGATCTGCAGACTTTCAAGACTTTCAATTTGACTAATGCATAAAACAACTGTGACAATGACAATATGTGACAAGCCGCATTACAAGTACACACAATGCCATTACACATGTAAAGACGAGCAAAATAAAGAATGTGCAATGCAGGAATTCAATTAGAGAAGAATCATGTGAATATGGACATAAGATATGTAACATTGCAGGAACTGAGGCTATCAGGAGAAGAAAAGTGCCAGGCAACTCTGTATCTTATTATCTGTAGCTGAATAAGTGCATTAAATTACATTAAACTGTAATTTGGACAGGATTTATTACAGAAACAGGGAGATAATAATAATATGCAAATTCTAGCGGCAGCCGGTAGAATGTGTGAGGTCTTTTATCTTTATGACAGAATGCATACTGTCCAGCCAGTTCATGTCAGTTCACCTTGCAGCCCCATAAGTGCACAACATCTGTATTTACATCCCTGTGTGCATTGTGTTCCCTTTTCTCAGCATTATACAAACGTCACCTCCATACACTCACTCTGCACAGCCACAGAAAATATTGTACACTAAGCACACAGCCTTCGCCTTACATAAGAGTCCCTCATTTCTCATTAGAACCTACTTAGGGAATAAAATGAGACGGAAAGGAGAAGCAGACTGTAAATACCTACACATGACAATTGATAGGACAGCACACCACAAGAATGTTAATGCCCATCTTCAATACATTTTTCTAAACGACGAAAAATACAATAGATGATAGGAGGAAGAGTCTCTTGACTGCTTTACGACAGAATTCTTCCCGATGAACTCCCGATTACTTACTACTCTTATTCCTCATTATGGGAATCTTCTATCCACGAAATAGCTACCTATACCAATAAATGTATCCCTATACATGCAGGATGCAACCAAATATTGTTTGGATCCCAATGGAAAGGGAAAGAGAGACTGTAGATGCAAGGGCATTGGATATCATGTCCCACGAGGGACTTCATGGGAGAATCCTCTTCTGAACACCTTGAAATATTATCTGAAATGAAGTATTAACTATGTATATGGCCGTTCATGGCACATAATTATTACTTGGTAATCTGCTGTCTGTTAGCGCGTATCATTTGTTTGTGTAAGTATATCAGCTATAACAGAGAATGCCACACAGAAACACAAAGCAATGTCCTCCCTTAAACAAAATAAACTCAGTCTCACTTCAATTTACTTCTCAACCAAATAAAATATTCTCGTCTTTCCACAATTCTACGGATTTACAGTTGGGCCGCGATGAGGTCCATAATTTATAATGCTATTCTACCAGCCGCAGCTACATGCCAACAAAGTTCCTCAAACAAAATCATAACAAGAAAGCTATAATAACTTCACTGGTTAGTTTAGTGCACAATATTCGACAAAGCCGTAATGCTTTGCTGCATCACATTCTTTCATACATTCCAGAGACCTTCGTAATCCCACGAACGAATCCCTTTCCAGAAGACACAAGAGCCGACTCTTGAAAATTATAATGCAATATCCAATATCAATATTCATTTCCTACTCAAAAGCAAGTTCAAGCTCACATTTTATGTGGACATCCAACTTCCAGAGAGAGAAAACCTGACCAGGTCGAGACAGGCCATCCAGATATCTTTGACATGCAGGCAGGATGTTGGAATTGCTTTGGATTTACATTGTCGGAGATATAGTCTAGGTAGGTAGCTATGAAGCATGCTATTAAATATCCCGGAATTACTTTGTAGATATATTTTAATAGATTTACGAGCGGCATAGTTCAACTCTATGGATATTACGTAAAAGGATATTAATTTATTCGAGTTCAGTGTTTGTATACATCTTGATATTCGATAAAGTTCCGTGTTTCCTATAGAACAACCTTTGGACGTCACTATATAAAGAATCCTCACATATACTCCACATTAAAGTAGACGTGTCTATATAGCTAAACTTTACACCATATACTCCGTGCAGCAAGCCAAAGCAAAGGTGTAGTCCAGAGAGGAGAGTCAATACTGAAAAATATATTCGCAGGAATATTACATAAGAGTTTATACATTGTTTAGCGTGGAATTTGCATAAAATGCGAGTATAAAAGTAAAGGGAATGCAGTCGAATGCATTGCAATCAATTGCTCTCGACGAGTTGTTTAGTGGCTCATCCAGTTATCAATAGAACAAGAAAAGTGCGATTCGAAAACACGTTCAGTTCAACCTCTCCTCTAATGGACATTAATCGAAGCGCTCAAATCATAATAAATGATGGCAAAAAGTGGATTTGCACTTTGTCTCGATGGTCTGTGCACCAGCCGAGCCAGGCTAAGCCAAGCCAAGCCACACCAACTCTCCGATATCAACAGACTCACTTTTCTTTCCTTAGTCATTACGTAATATCCCATAAAATACGCACTCTGCTGTTCTGGTGTGTATACAAGTACAACACGTCTACCTCCTATTCCATGCTCCGCTGCTTCGTTAGTTCAGATGAGACGAAGACTTGAACTCCTACGTACAATAAAAAGATAAGCAACCAACAACCCCTGCCTAATATTATTGTATAATCTAATGCCTTGCCATGTAACTCTGTTCCAAACCAACCAACTTTTCATTTTCAGTAGATGAAATGAACAGCTTCCCTATTTTATCGTGGGAAACACCAACAGCTCACCATCCACACAAACAATGCCACTTTGACTCTGAACATCCTTTTGCGAGTAATTCTTATTCCTACCTTAGCTAACCTTCCCTCCGTTGCTCTCTTCCTTCCCAATAATGTATGCAATGTCAATTTCAGATAGAATCCAGCAAATCCCGTCTACGAACCTTTTTAATGCGCAAATAAATATTAAACTACTGTATAGTATCATGCAATGCACATCTGCAGTAAAATTATTAACTTAAGCATAAACATAACTGCCCAACCTTTTAGATGTAATTCGTATGTGCTTTGGAATTTAATGTATTTTTAAAGCAACAACATTTTAGCCAATGCACATACACTATGATACCAGTGTGCATTTAGTACGTTTCAATTTTTTTACGGATTCCCATGCCAAAGTATCAAAATCAACAGAAAAAACACATGAGCTAATCATGATGTTTCCCATTCTGTCAAAACACAATCAATATTCTTACTGGTAGCTTGGCTGGATGAGAATGCAAGTATTTCCCAATGAACACCATCCTTAAACTGCAGTGAAAAAGTTTTATAAGTAGAAGAATTCCTCACAGTAATTTTTTAAAATCTCCTGTCTTGTCCTGATTGTAACTCAGGAAAAAACATGAACTTTGTTTGGCAAAGACAAAGTGGTAGCTTCTCCGCCCATTCATTTCCCATTTCGATTTTTGCTTCCAATCACCAATGGAATTTTACACTTTAGACTTCTGTCAGATAAGATAAGACATATCGCATTCCTTGAGCACATAAAAAATTCTTGTATTATTACTTTTGTCGTTATTAAATTCTAACCATTTCGTGGCTTTGTCTATTTAATAACAGAATAGCTTCCAATATTTATTACACCTGTATTCCACAACTAAACTCAGTGTGCAAGACAATAATACTATCAATCAGTAAATATAAGTTACTTATAGCTGCTTCACGCATAACATGACTATGCATCTACTTTTTATAGATTTGCAATATCATGGCATTTATTTTCATTCAGCAAAAAATGTTTGCACGCAAATATATTCATTAGTATTTATTTTATGACTTCCCTTAATGTATTTACAAGAGAAAATATGAAACTATAGTAGGATATAGGAAAAAAAGAGAATGCTATATAGACATTGTATGAGGATGAGTAGAAATTTAAAGCCGCATGATACGCAACGCATTCCTTTGATTTCAAGTGGAGTCAACTGTCAAAAAAGGCAAAAGGGCTAAATGAAAATAATGATTTGATTGAATGCATAGTCACATCACATCCCATGAAAGAACTGGCAATACAAATTTCAATATTTCTACCTTATAAATACATTAAAAACAAGAGGAATGGATCTACAGAGACAAAATGTACGAGAGAGGAATTTATAGATAAAGAAAAGGATTTTAAGGCTATGTCAGCTGCCATTGAGCTACTTGACTTGTGTTCATTGCGGACGAAAGTATGTTCATGCATAACCACAGCTGCATTATTAGTAGACTGTATTTAGTGTCTGTTGGTGTTGCTGAACACACCTTGACTTGTGTCGACGACGGCTACGCCGTGCCACGTAATGTTAGCGTATTCAGTAACAGTAGTGAGATTTTGCGTACAGTTAAATAGTTTCTTTTTTCTATATTTCGCTTTTATTTTGTTTTTGTCAAGTGGCTGCGTGCGTGGTTCAGGTCTCTCTCAGCAAATCGTGTCATGACTGACGAAAACACATGGCACAGCATCAAAACATAACAAAAGCATGTGAAGACAAGCCCAAAATTTCAGTCGAGTGCCAAAATCTTCCTCAGCGGTCAATTTATGTGCTTGTCTTTGACTACCTACAATTGTACGTCAGACAGAATTAACAGACTACAAGGAGCTTCTTCCTTTTAAGCCTTTGCCTTCCAACTATTTTCATTATCTTCTCTATCTTTGAAGTACTCTCGTGCAGAACAGAAAAATTCAAAAAGATCGTGCAACTTTTACGCCGCGCTATATATATCCAAAACTTAAATATTCAGAACCCTTAAGATATTTCGTAGATTAACTTCCACCGATTTTGTTTATAAGATTGCTAAATTAATTGTATTTTGCGATTGCGTGATGTTCCTATGTATAAGGATGAGTCTTTACATAGTCAGGCCTCCTTGTTTTTAAAAGCGAGTCATGTCAAACTAATGTAAGTCTCTATGCTATGATGAGTTTCTCCAGTAGCGCGTGTCTTCTCGCCAGTGAATAAATTGAGGAAACGGAGTCTGCTAAGAAAAAGATGATTCAAAGCTCGGGAAGTCAAGTCAGGGCAGGTGGTGAAAAACGAAATGATTCATTTACACTCCAAACACGTAGCTTCTCATTTTTTCTTCATGAATTAGCCTTAAAGACAATGCTGCATGTATTTCAGATTACGCTAAGAATCTTTTGTTTAGTACATTTGCCCGTAGTCCATATGAGTAACTACGCACTTATTATAAGCCACAACGTAAAAAAGATGCCCCTACCTTTCAATTTTAAGCTATCTCAATGATAACCGAACCGTTTCTATGCGATAGAGATGTAAAATAATGGATAATATTCCTTATAGTATAATAAAACAAAGGAATGATAGTTCTCTGTGTCTCTTACATAATTATCCTGCAAGATTCCAAACTAAAATCATATAGCATATGCCTGGAATAAGGCTAAGTGGTGTTTATTTTCCATATCACTGCCTTGATACTTACCTATCACGATATAAATCTGAAATGAAAGCAGCTGCACAAGAAAATTGTAAAAGAACCTTAGAAGGATATGAATCTAGAATGTTTAAAGAGATGAGGTTTAAGGGGAACTGAGTTTTGTAGTACAGTGGGCTTATAATTTCACTAGTATGGGAAACCAGGCATTTTAAAATTTTATTGAAGAGGAAAATGTAGTTACGAAGTCTTTGTGGGCACGTTCTTTTACTTCATACACTGAATGGCTACAGTAATTTCGTTGAGGACCTCAGCTTTAGAGATTCATTGGGTCCTTACGTGGGTTTAAAGAGCTTTGAAAGAGATTTCATTGCCTCATTACACACATCACTCAGGGCAAATCTTAACGGCCAGCACAATATGGATTCTATTGAGCTTCTCAGAAAAAGTTGCAACAAATCTGTGGGTTATATAAAGCCTAATTCCTCCAGAGAATTTATTTTTCTTTTATGAATACAATTTGGCATTGAAAATAGGATTTAGATCAGCGACAGAATTTCTTGATTTAGAATATTTGTTTTTCTTTCAATATGAAAAGGTGTAAAGAAAGGAATAAAGAGAGCATGTGAGTGACGGCAAGACGTAAGAGAAGTTATACTTCTTGGCGAAACACTAAGAATCTTGTGAGCGCTGTTCGTAAGTCGAACGGAACGAGAGGGGACGAAAGGAAACCACACGAGACAAGAATCAAGTTAACAATCGGAGTGAAGTCCATATATTTGACAGACGCGGCGAGAGTCAGCTAGCCATCTGTAGCTTTAAAATGCTTAATTCTCGTTTTTGTATTTCCATGGAGTCAGAATAAGAAAGAATGTTAGATGTGGCGGATGTAGAAGGACGCCATGCCACGTGCCGTGCCATCAACGAAACTATCTATGGACATCTGCTCATTTCCCAGCTAATGGCCACGACTCTGCGTTTTGGTTATTACATAACCTCATTCTGATAGGACTAGGTACACAGGCAGAGGAACTGCTCATTCACTATTTAATAATTTACAGTTTTTGTTCCAAGAAAACCAAAAGGGGCTATTGCGTTACATGTACGCATAGCTTAGGTTCATTTTGCTATTGCTATACCTACACAGCAACCACTGTCCAACCAAATGCACAGTTTCATCTCCTTTATTATTAATCCCATGCACGGTGCAAAAAAAGTTTTAAAAGCCTGAGTTGTGCTGGATGTCTAAGGTGGGCAAGCCTTTAAAGAAATTCTTTATTAAGGACACATATGGATAAGCAAAGGAAAACTAATGAGTTGGACTATTCTATGAGTAACAGGAGGCAAAGGCACGCTCGGTGATTTGATATTAGCATAATGTTGTCTACGGAGCAGCACTACTAATAAGAAGTGAGTGAGTGGATGGGAGAATGAGATGGATGTGGTCTTATTGCCTTGACTTGATTTGTTAATGCTAGGAAATTAGGCGAGCGAGTGAAGAGGAGAGAGAGGCAGGGGTGATATCTCATCCTCAGTTAGGGTTGATGCCTGCTTATTAAATCATCTGTTTGAAAAGACTGTGAAAACTGTGAGGATATTAAAAACTGGTGATTATCACTTGAGCTGAGTGGAGATGAGAGGAAACGTTGAGCTCATCTTCAGGTCAGAAACCTAGGAATGAGTGCCAGCATGATAATATTTTATAGAGAAATTAACTTATTACCTTATTAACTATTAGTTAATAAGTAGTATTCGATATCCGATTTCCTTTGAGACGTGTCCACAAACACCGCCATGAATACACACAGCACACAGACAACTGGATTGCAAAGATTGGAACGGGTTTCCTCTTTCTCTCTCGCTCGCTCGCTCGCTCTACTCTCAGCAAGGAGATAAATATTTCGTATAATAACCCACAAGGATTATTTTACACGGCTACGTTGACCATATTTGTACTAGCTCCGAACCAACACCCTAACACTATTTCTACTCTCTCAACTCTCTTTCTATATTATTATTACAATGCTGAATATTGGGAAGGGATGTTTACTTAGAATGCACAATGGGAAAGGACGTGAACTTGGCTGAAGAATTCCAAACAAAAATTAAACTGGCCATAACCAGCACAATAATAATCTCTGTCGAAGAGTTTTGCAATCATTAGACAATGTTTTATCTCCTTTGATAATGGGATGCTTAGTGATGTGATGGAGGGAAGGAACTCAATATTCAATAGATTATAGCTAATCGTTAACGTTAACGAGTGTCTACTACATAACAAGAAGCAATAATAATGCAATTTTATGTACTTATCTTAATATAATGTAATGTGCTAGGGAAATGTGAAGAGCTTCGACTCCACTTGCATGCAATGCACTTAAGTATCTTAAATCATCAATAAAGAACAGATAACTGCCCACCCGATGGTGCACAACAGAAAAGCGGCCTGCCCATCCTCATCACGTTGTTTCCTATAATCATATTTAAAAATTGCCCGTTTTCTTTTGTGCTCTACGACGCAGTTTGCTCCTAAACTAAAATACGGGTAGATAGGGCATTCAACCCAATTTTTAAATTAATAGACACTTGCCTCAGCCCGTACTTCATATACCTTATCCCTAAAAGAACTCCTTGCTAAATACAAGCCTTGCAAATCTCTAGTAACAGGTAAAGATACGATGTAGTGTATACTACGCAAAATTCTGACTTGCTTGCTAATGTTCACTTACGACCTACTAAACGCTCTCTTACAAAACTCACTTTTTACTATTCATACATTGCAGTCTCTATTTACTGACATGCAAACTGAACAATTGTAAATTTACTTACACGTAGCAAACATTCATATATCTCATTACTTCGTTTTTCCTTCAACTAACTTAAACTTCCCTGTGTACACTGCCTCTGCTACCTTCGCTTAAATAATAAGTAGATCCGGTTTCAAATGGTAGGATAAGCAAATAAGTTCCAAAATAGTAATAACACCTGCTGTAGCATTTAAATTAAAGGAAAAGGAAGAGTGGAGTGAATTAAGTTTAACTAGTTGGACGTCGGACGCAATTTTCCTTTTATGTTATTTTATAGCCAAGTTCCTCCATAGCAGATATAACATCTTAACGGCTGTTGTCAAAATTACCACTATCACATTTTTGAAGCATACATCCATCGATGGCTCAGTCTTGCTATGCAACATGCAACCATTGGCATTTACTAATAGCATGCACATAAACCCAACTTTTACCTCGCTGTTTATTTAAATTATCGTAATATATAAACTCTTCCGCAAAATTTGGCAAATTTTTTTAATATAATAAGTGTGTTAACA
>JAAAYG020014415.1:0-16959 GCA_009936455.2 Tomocerus minor
TAAGTATAGGAAGAGTCAGTATGCTATGACTGTGACGAGTGGGTGTGTGAGTAATAATTAAGGGCACAAGCATATCATTATAATAATAAACATCTTGTATCCGTATGTTTGTTTTAGTCATATTTAAGCAGAGCGACAAGTAAATCTTACCCTACAACTCGTAGTATAGGCCTTATAGTGTGTTGACCGCGTCTCATAAGTATTTTCTTTTCCTGCCAATAATAATTTTCTAATCTCTGCACTGTTGTTTAGTCCAGTAGGTAAATCGATAATATCCTTGTGTGATAATTACGAAGGAGCAAATGAGGAAATATAATAAAACCTTCAACAAAGCTCAATCTCGACTTGATCTAAGTTTTGAGTAGATTTGTTGCTCCTATGCTAGTTAAGAAAGTTACGAGTAATTGTGTCATTTATTATTAAGTACCTAGTTAAGCAAGGATGCAATTTTATGGTAGGTACTGACTGACTAGACTTCAGACTACAGACACACAAAAGTCCGTTTTTGTTCGGTACTATGTTGTACTAGCAAACACACATTTTTTATATGTGCAATTTGAATGAGGTTGCATGACCCATAGAATCTTAGGATTTATGAGCCGGCAGTATCATTTCAGTTATGAGGTTTATAGTTTTAGGTAGTTGCTATTCCAATCTCTGGAGGTTTCCAAGTATCTAAAGAAGTTACTTTATTTACCATTGCGAATAATTACAGCACTCTATAGTAATATGTAGGACTATATGCATGTTTTACTATTTCTTCCTAGTAATTTCCTTCTAGACTTCTATATTCCCTTTGTAATTGGGCTCTCTGAATGTTTCTACAGTTCTTTGTCTTTATAGCCTTTTGTGTTTAATGGGCATTTGATTTTCTGGAAGTCTACTCACAATATGACACTGTATCTTAACGATCCTGGTTTGCATAGTGAATTTTACTGAGGACAATTAAGTTTTGTGTTATGAATTCCATCTACAGTAGTGCGTGGCGGGTTGTGGTACAAAAGAATTCGTTGTATGTGTATTGGTATTTACGTTATAATAGTATAGAGGTTAGTGTTGAGGACACTACTTTCCTTTGGAATTGAAGGGTGGACTGCATATTCGTCGACTACTACTGTGATGCATCATACAAGTACAATGGGCTTCGTATTCTTAGGAATTTTCTAAGTTAACACGACCAGGGAAAGGAATAAGAATGTCGGCTTTAATAGTTCTCCCGAGAAATTCCACCCCGGCTCCCTTTGCTATCATTCTACATTCCAATCTGTCAGAGTTGTATTTCTCTTTACCCTACGTAATTACCTACGTATCAATGTATTTTTCAACACTGGAATATTTATTTCACTAAAATTAAATAGCCTAGGATAGGAATAGTGACACTACTGAGTAGTGATACTAACTTGTGTAGTCGTATTCGTACGTAGGTGTATGTAGGTTTAGTATAGACGAGAAGCATCAGTTCCATTTACGATAAGCAGTCTAAATCATTCGAGCCATTCGAAATTACCTAAATAATGTACACGATTAGTGTATGTAGGTAAATGTATAATATCTACACAATTTGCAGTCATTAGTTTTCATCTTATAAGTTTAGTTGATTTTCATACGTCCAACTCAGTTTTGTAGTAGGTAAATTCGTCGTATAAACATAATGCCTTAAGCATTGCTCTCCTACAAAATATAAGGAGTTAAATGCACAGGTATTCATTTATAATTCAGTAATTATCGATCCCTCTACCTAATTTCAATATAATAACTTAATGCACAGTAATTTTGCTCAGCTTGTTTGTATGTAGGAGTAACTTTTGTTTATCAGTAGCAAGTATATAGGTATATTCATAATTCATTTATATAAATGTACATTTAGTAAGTGTAATATAGTAAGTACGGTACGGTTTTTTCATGTTGCGCTGAATACTTACTTATACGTAGTAGTATAGTAATATTCTGCTCTCTGCAAGTTCTACTGCATTGTCAATTTCGTTTCTTTTCGTTTCATTTGTTAAATTGTAATGGTGTCTCATCAGCTCGTAGGACAGTGTCACATATCAAGTTTAATTACTAGAATTAATTAACTTCATGTTCTTAAAGACTCTATATATAGTAATTAGTTGGCCGTTGTAATTATAATATAGGTTATAGTATTCTTAATGAGATAGATCACAATAAACCAGTTGTAAAAGGAGAAAGGAACTACGTAATTGCTTGCATTAACAGAGATGAGGAGCCTTACCCAATTCATTTAACGCTACACTAATCTACGTCTAAAAATTTAACATTTTTATTGTTGGCGCACATTACCAAGCGCATACTAATTCTATCTGCTGTGATCGTCTACAACTGTGAACTATAATATTTTTAACTTAGACACTAATTTGAATTAATAGTTCCATGGCTTATACTTACGTCCATATTAAGTATACATAGAAAGTGCTGAGCATTTTTACAGTGCTTCATATTGTTAGAATAAGAATAAATGCATATAATATCGAATACATACATTAGGTATGGTTTTTTAGCAATCAAAAGCGTTTTCACATCTTTTACGTGGCTACCTATTAATACTGCTCCATGCTGTATATAGTAACTGCATTGCAATTACCAGTGTTACATGTAATATATTTTAATTTTAAGTTTATTACTTTGTTGTGGATGCTCATTAGTAAGTGTGTAGTGTACTAAAGTAGTATGTATGTTATTTTTACACATAAACAGTTTGCTTTTACTGGCATAGATATTAGGCAGCGAATATCGTAAAGACCGACTACATTGATCATGATTGTTTGGCGAGAATTTCCTCCTTTCTTCTTTTTACTCTTTGAATAGCGTAATCTATTTTCTCGTTAGGATATATAAACTGTGTTGCATCTTTTACCTCAACTCTGGTTAATGCTAATAAAATTTCTGTCTCGCTACGGTTATTAAATTCGTCAAGAAATATCGTTAAGTCCCTGACACGCTTAGATACTTAGCTAATTTACACCATTACAGTTACATACAATCCTATATATAGTCAACGAATATAACGACCAATCTCTCAAACCTGAGCGTAATATAATTCGATTAATTTTAATTTAGCAAAGTAACAGAGAGGCTTTGCTACAGACAGACAGTGGCTGCCTATTTCCTACGTAGCTCATACATTACATAATGATAAATAGTGATTCAGTTCGAACTCGTATTAGGTATAGAGTAACTGTCGAGAACTGTGTATACCCCTTAGCATTGAACAATTGCATTACACGCTGCTAGGTAAACATAATTAGGCATTAGGCAATATCAGAGTTATGCAGGAGAGCATAATTATTAGGTTGATATTAACGACACTAACGCGGAGGTATATATTGTATAATTTGTCATACTTTCCTTTCATCGTATGCCTTCCCTTAACTTACAGAATTAGAACCTTTGTTTATTGTTAGTGTCATCAGTATGCTAATGTCTTTGTAATTATATACTGTATAAATCTTAGTACGTTTGTAGTGTAGATTGTACCTAGAACCTACCACTGACAACAAGACCCTTACGTAGTGGCGTAATTTTTAGTGTATCGTATCTGTAGTATGATAAGCTTAGTAAGCATTTCCATAATGTTCTATTGTTTGTGTAATGCCTTAATATTTTACAGCGCCATCTTAGTCATGTATGGACTGGGAATGCTTCTGTTTATTATGTCTCTGTGTAATTTGTTCCTTTGTTTGAATTAAACAAATTTCAACATCCCTTTCTCCAACGAAATTTAATGTGGCTTTAGATTTGTCACTAGAGAATCAGAATTTCTTGATTGTTGCAAGTTCAATTGTTCGTATTCATCCTGTTTTCATAGTCATACAATGTCGTAAGTAATGAGATTTTTAGTACTATTTTCAAATGGGCTAGATGCCACATCACTTACGTGATTAAAGTTTGTGTTTGGTCGAAGGGCAGCTCTACTTTTATATCTGTACTATGAATTTCGCCACTTAGACCTGCTCTATGCAGTGCTGCAGTATATAATGATTGTCGATCTACCGTAAATGTCTAAATGAACTCAACTCTTATTTAATTTTGAAAAAAAAACAGTATTAATCAAAATACATTTTGTATTAAAAGTTTTGAATGAAATGTCCTAAGAAAAATATGCAGCCAAAAGGGTGATAGCATTTCGTATGATAATTTAGCTTTATTTTTAAGTACATTCTTTAATCTTTTGCAAAGTTAGCTTTTCTCTCTATAATTTTGTTTGTACATAGTTAACGTACTTTATATATTAGTGAATTTAAAAGTTGAAAAAGATCCATGTAAACCAAAGACATAAATGCTAACAAAAAGTAGTAAAAGTTGAGTCAGAAGCTTTTACAGCATTGCTATGCATATACTAATTACTTATTGTATGCGAATTGGGGCATTGGTTTTTCCTTGTATCCGAATTTGTAAGCTTTTTACCTATAACTGTTGTGAATGAGTGAGAGGGTAATAATGGTACATCATTTATGTGGTTAGTTAGGCTAGGCAAGCATTGTAATGGCAATGCCCAGAAGGACGCAACTTTATGAACAACCATAAGTGCTGATGTTCTAGCAAGTAAGCTTGACTTTAAATAATAGAATGATAGAACTAAACTGAAAGGATTCTACTTGAAGTTGTTTAAGTGCCTGGAGTAAGAGACTTTGTCAGTATATTGAATTATTATGCAGTCGAGTAATATTTCGTATGCGTGTATATTTTGTATCTTTGCTATATTATTATCTGTATAGATGTTAGGTATGTAGCTACGCAAAGAATATGCAGTATACTTGTAGTTTATTATATTATCTTCCTATATAGTTAGTTGTACATGCAGAGTTCCTTTCAAGTGGTTCATTAAATTATAGATTTATTTAGCTCAATTTGTTTTCATTTCAGCGCCAATAAAAGGTGGGCGAAGCTTAAGCCTTGCAAGTCTTTTCCACTTAAATATGAGAACGCGTCGTTAAATAGATCTCTGACTCTAATAATATTATATTATGCATCTCCGTCTCTCTTATCCTGTAATCTGGGATCCTCTGCCAGAAACAAACAAGGGATGTTTACAGATAGCACTTGATAGATCGCAAAGATGTTTGTCAATGAATTACATTGCTAAGTGTACTGTATAATTACATTAGTGTATAGAGGGGATTAAATGGATGCATGCTCAATGCTGCACTTCCTCTTCCCCTCCCCTTTAATTTACAGTTCCTAGAAGCGTAAATAAGTGTACCTTAACGTTGAATGATAATATCGTTGAGCTGTGTTTTGTTTTCTTGTGGTGGATGTGGCAGTTTATTTTGATTTTATGTAATTGAGTTGGCGTTATTATGATGCACTTAATTAGGAGGAGCAGTCAAGACAAGAGCGAGTGAGTTGATCTACTAGTTATTAGAGGCATAGCGTATAATATATGTATGTATGTATGTAAGTAGATGCGACATGAACACTATCGAATAATAGCAGTAATAGTAATTATGTGTGTTTTGCATTAATTGTCAACTTGGTTTACGTTGATTGGAGTCGAGGGGAGCATTGTGTCCTCAAATCCTCCGCTCTAGATTTTCTTGAACCAAAAGAGATAGATTTGTCCGTCCTGCACTCTCAGATCGTCAACTCCTGCACATTAAGTAATCCAAAGGTCAACACACATCTCGTACAAAAATACTGCATGCTGCATGCTTATCAATTCTTAATTCTGTCCTATCTAATACTACGCTTCCTCTTCCTCTGCATCGTGACTCGGCTCATTCATCATTCATTCAAGAGCTCCAAACTGCTCAGCAACTCACTTTCCCCAATCTCAGACCGCGACATGGACAAACACTAAGCGAAATTCACTTTTTGCAATCATGCTTCCTATCTCCTCCCTCCACTCCTGACAGACGAGTTCTTTTGAGTCGAATAGCAAATCGAAAGGGCAAAGTTAAACGAGGCATCAATCTCTTTATTTATAGGACTAACCTGCAGGCGCAACAAAAGTTGTAGATGGCGGGGACTGAGGGTCGGGGTCCGATTTGAGGCAGTACAGGAGCCAATAGTGATAACCAATTGGTTGTTCCCGATGTCCGCAAATTGTGTGGACGTAATGGCCATTGGGCCACACCGTGGACGAGAATCTGCTCAAAATTTAAATTATTGATCAACCCTTCTCATCTCTGAAGCTGTGAACAAAAATTAGACAATCAATTGATCCAAGCCCTCTACACTTATAACACATACCGAGTCCCGAAAGGACCCAACGGATCTATAGGCAGAGAAAAAGGGACGAAAATAATTTTTATGGGACTAGAAATCTAATTTATTTCAACAGACATATGGTCCACATATAAGAAATATCCGTTTGCATCATTTGGCTTCTCTCTCAGAGCCTTTTGTCGGCTAGAATCACTAAATATGTATGTTACGTAAAGTCACAACGGTATATTTACTAGGATAGGTCTCCGTATCAGCATTCTGACTGAATGAACCTTGTTTTTGCAATACAGGGGACGTTATGGCATGTTTTATTTAGGTAGCAGTTACCTACTCGCATATTTAATGCATCTGGAACATGTACCTAGCAGGAGTTGCAATTGATGGGGTTACATTACCTCCTATATGTGCATATGTGCATAGCTAATATCACTTTGTAATATAATATGCTAAGTAAACGCTCTCGCTCCTTTATAGCGTATACTCCTTTCGACAGGATAATATTTCCCTCTATGCTCCGACTCCTCTGTTTCACTTTGTATTAGTATTGTGGAAATATGCCGCGCCACGATATTACAATACACAAATGGAAGGTTGATACCCGGTTGCACATTGAAGTGTCACGCCGACTAGAGAGAGTATTGTACGACAACCTCTTTGTCTAATCCCAACTATGCCCTCTCTCTCTATACTTCACATTCTACAGTACGTTTGACGTCATTTCAAGTACAAGCATTGTTATTTTTCAGTTTCTCAGTTGCTAATAAAAATGGTGCATTATGAATAGACTGATACTATAGTTAATAGTAAACTGCAAAGCTTCTGGCGCATGATAACAACTTTTCCAGGCAATCATGTGATGCGAAGCAAAAAATTGACCTATGAAAATCGGTGCCCTTCACTTCCCTAATAAAAGGAAAGAAACCCAAGAGTCAACTTCTCAGATAAACCATAGGATGCTACGCGATAACTAATCTCTGTGTACCTGTTCCACTAATCCAATAGTATTGTCTAATTCAATTAACGATGTCTATTTCCCGTCGCTACTTCTAATCTCATAATGCAACTCAGATTAAGCCCTCCTTACATTTCCCCATGAAATATTCATAATTCCTGCAATTTAATTTACATTAGGCAACGATTCTATTATCTCCGTTTATTTAGCAAAAGAGAGAGAGAGAGAGAGAGAGAGAAAGGGAGAGAGTCAGGCAGACTACAAAGTTTGCCTGGAGGGTCTTGGCCAATTTTTTTCCCATGCATAGCATAAAATTTGTCTGCGTGTGCTGGAGAGAAAGAAAAAAGAGACGTACTCAAAATCTGTTTTCAATTCCGCAGCTCGCTGCATCACGTAGAAAAAGGTCGAATTGACGGGGACCTGAAGAGTGAGGTTACGCTTGTCAGCCGTAACCGGATCCGGTCCAATCCACAGCCAGTATTTGACAGTGACGAGTTTCTGTTGCAATGGCTGGCGGGAGACGGACGGCGGACTGACGGTCGTGTCTACAACGTCCCCTCTCCTCCCATCCGCAGCCACCACGGAATTGTCCGTAATGTCATCCTGGACACGACTTCCATTTGGACTCTCATGATCGTACTTCCTTAGCTCATTGACTCCAGTGCGGGGTACTTTGTTGTCTACGCTGTAGTAGGCGGGGGTGGAGGTGTCCACGGAGGAGAACGCCGCCACTTGTGGCCGGGAACGATGGCGGAGTTGACTGCAGCGACTCTTCCTCAACGCGAGAACACCAGCATGATTGAGCAAAGCAGATGTAGCAATCACACATTCCGTCGTCCCTGAAATGCTGTTCGAAAAAGAACCGTTCGGTTCCTGCAAGGCAGCCAAGTGCAGAATGGCAGCCGTCCGATTCCAATTCAGATCTCCGTCCCCACTCCCAGCCAAGGCCTGCCATCATACACCATTCCAATGAAAATTTCAGTTTTTACTTCCTGGGATCACAACTCATCTCAACTCTAGTCTACGACTATGCCATGCTCTAAAAGTCAATCTAATTTGTAAAAGGGAATGCCAAGTTATCTCATGCGAAGCAGACATCTCAAGTGCAAATATGACATTCTGACTTTGCTTTTTTTGTTTCCAGCATTGCATCCAGCGTCCCTAATACGTAAGCTTATTGACAGAGTAAAAACCTCCCAAAGAGGAAACTGTCAATTATCAAATACCTATATAAGAATAAATATAGCAATGTTTGGAACTGTAAAACAGTGCATATAAAATTATAACTCTCTGTAGACATTTCCAGAAAATAATGATTATCATCTAGAAAATGGACATAAAAATTATAAGTAAAACTGTAGTTTTAAAAAGTAGGACGTTCATGCCAAACAATTCTGTTTTGATCAGTTTTTAGTAATTTATGGTAGTTTAAATAATGATTGGCTTTTTGCTGCTATTAAGGGTTTCTCTATCCTCAAATAACGTCACATCTAAGATATTGTGCACCGAAAGTGGCTATAAATTTCTAATGGGCATAAACTGTCTGCCTAATAATTGAACGTTGAACTAGGGTTACTCGACTCTTCATACTAGGTACTGCGTCACAGAAAATTAGGATTTGGTGTCAGGTTGGAAATTTTGAAAATTCGTAATATTTGGTTATGAGACTAGAATGTTGATGGTGGGAGGTATTTCGGTGTTCGTAACTCATTCAAGTCGATGGTAGTGACGCGATGGCATCAATCAAAATAACAACATCCTATAAATAAGGTAGCTCCGTCGTAGGCCCAGATTGTGAATATGCAAGTGTAGCTCACATATACCTACTTACCTTCATTTTAATGCTTCCAGTGCAGAATTCGTTTTGTAAAACTGGAGCACTGGAGGCAATAAACCTTGCATTCTTAAGGAGCCGTCTAAGGTTGGTGCGCTATAGGAAGTATATGGAGGTCTCCGTCTATACGCAATATCCGCTCCTAGCTCGTAAAGCATAACTCGGTGCACTAAAAACGACCTACGTTTATGTATATCGCATTTATGACTCCCGTGACATTTCACATAATAGGACAACACGAAGTAGCTTATTATGACGTTAGAGGATATCTGGGAGGTAGGCGAGTGGCGTCTACTTTTCCCTGTCACCGATGCAATACAACAAGACACACTACTAGCAGCTTTTCTAGGCAGAGCTAATATGCACAAGAGTTGTTAGGTGCCAGCGGAGATAAGCATAGTTGACAATGGCAGGCAGATAGAGATAGTTATGTAGTGTAGGTGTGACAGACCTGGATAGCTAAAGCGCTCGTATGAATATTCCCAAAGGATCCATCTGGTTTTTGCGTTTCACTGATCGTTGCCAGCGGGTCGTGCATATGTCTGCTAAGAGACTCGCTGTTCTTTCGATGACGAATGCACTCCAGTGCCATCAAAGCCATCCCTCTCGTGTCTATAGGACATTCACCACAAAATTCTTCAGTCAGCAAATTAAATACGAACGTTGCTTTCACTTGCATAGCCATCAGTGAGCTATGCAAGTCTTGCAAGTGTCACTTTAGTCCATTTGAAGGAAACTTAGTTATTCTAACACGTAATTCCTAGTTGCCACTGACTGCGATGCGAGAAATAATATAAGGCAATGTTGGTGGAGTAGAGCAGAGAGTTAGTAATAGTAATAATAAGCATTGTGGCTGCGAGGACATAATAATATAAAAATGTAGTCTCCACTCAAATCCACATACGTAAAAGGAAAGTTAGCTCAGGGACTTGTGACATGGAGTGACATTCTATTTTCTTTGCAAATAGCTGCGTTACTTTGTTAGGATTCAGATTTAATGTACACCGTGGGCTATGCATTGTAATTTTAATGCTATCTGTCTCCTGGAGAATTATTTTTAGAAGGTCAACAATTGAATGTGAAAAATTGATTTTGGGAAAGAAGGCATTTCATATACCAATTGAATAGGTCTGAGTATTCTCTTCGCGGGCGATCTGAAGTAAATGTCGAGACTGCCGTTTGTGGAGATGAGAGCCACTTAAACATGTCACCAGAGCTGTCAGACTGTAACCAAATGTCTCAGGGTACCCCGGAAAATCCGCGTCTTCGTGATGCTTCTCCAGAGATGCTGACGCAGAAAGAAATTACCGAAATTTGGTTAATGAATTGGAAGATGGCTTAAAAAGGGGAGAGGCTATTAGGCAGCAACATGGTCGGTAGTTGGTGAGCGAGGGAAATGGAAGGGAAAAGTCAAGCGAGATGGCTAGGTAGATAGAGGAATGCAATTCGGATTCGTCGCTCGGGCGGGAGCGGGTAATGTACTTAGGGAGAAAAATGGCTAGGAACACTGAGTAAGTGAGATAAACGAAAACCAATATGAGGAGAGGGAAGACATACAAAAGACAATATCTTAAGACATGTTGTACCAATTAAGTTGTGCCCATGGAAATTATGAGGATCTTTGCAAACTGCGTTCAGGGCCAAGGAAAAGAATGCTACTTTCGCCGGAGTGACGGGATCAATATCCTTCCTGCAGCACACACAAGACATAGCGTATAACAATTTGCTTCATTCACATTGGCAGTTGAGTGCAGTCGGGCTTTATTAGCCATTATCCTCCGCTACATGAGTTCACTATTTAACAGCCAAGTCCTTTTATAACTCTCATACTTAATCCCCTTTCTGGCCAATATATTTCACTTTACCCCTACGTTTATATTGTTATACTTATTCCTACGATTAGAACTTTCCAACCAGGCTCTGCGACAAAGTCCCCCAATAAAATTTCCATACCTGCCAGATTACTTCACTAGTATTGACCTAGCCAGATAATATGAGACTTCCTATTTATAGCCTCATTTTACATTGATTCCACCTTTTTATTATCAGTTAAATCCATATATAATGTACGTCTGTCCAATAATTCTCCCTTATTTCCCCATTATTTCTACAACGTTAATACAAAAGTACGTATTACACTGCATTTTAATATCTATTGATCGCTCTTCCTCAATTGATTTATTAAAAGAACCGACTTCATACTCACTTTTACAAGATATCAAAGATTCTCAACGCATTCCCTTTAACTATATTGCATAATCATCCAGTTTTTATGACCTTATTTTCCATATCCTTCTAGCCATCTAATCAATACTACAATTTATTTTTGCGCAACTACAAATTTAATTTAATTTTCCCATAGAGGATTTTAAACATTATATAACAGTTTTCCACGACAACTTCCACGTTTTCACTAAAGTACTTCATTTTAGTTACATATATGTCATAAATCCCAAAGTATAAATTGTATAACTGTAAAAGTGCTTCATGAAAAAATTATTTGGATATAAATGCTGCTATATGTGTAAAATGGCAAAATGTTTGATATTTTATCAGTATATAGCCATATCCCTTTGGGATTTATCTTGAGACAATTTATTATTTGACATGTTAGAAAAACTTTTTGACAAATCTTTATTTCATGAAGTAGCGGTGGACACTTTAAGCGACACTGTCCATCTCTCTGTACAATTGGATGGAAAAAATTCATTTAAACTTTTGTTTGCCTTCTTGAATTCAAAGAAAGTTTTGGCTAGAATTTTAAAGAAATTTGACATGCCCATTTGTGGAGATGGAGTCAATTTAATCAACTAAAATCGAACAGCTTTCTCATAATTGGCTTTTAGTTTCTTATCGCTGAGGATCGCTGTCCCTATTCTTCTAAAACCGCTTCACTCTCCGCGTTGGTATACTTGTTTTAAATACTTACTATCAACAGTTTTTACATTCAGTTTTTATTACGGAAATTAAATTAGTAGCCTATGCATATAATTGACACAAGAATAGTATTTCTTTGTATGCTTATTTCCTTTGTTTTCCAATTTAATTTCCAGGAGTTTGTACTTACTTTAGATCTTAGAATAAATCATTGAATGGTTATTATACTATCTGAACAAAAGACGAGAAAATACTTTTTTCGAAAAGGATTGCAAGCACGTCTTTCATTTCCAATAATTTCGGTCTTTCTATGTATATCGTTGAATCTTTAAAGGTATATTTGAGCATAATACTACATAAAATAACAAGTGATGGCTTTACATAAAGTTAAGAATGATTTGGGCTCATTTCGTCCAGAAATTATTGTCAATCTATAAATTTCTATACAGCACTATTTAATTCCAAGTACGAAGTTATCCAATTTCCTCTATATTTGTTTTCTGTGTACAGATTCAGTGACAATGTTGTTTACGTCTTCATAAAATTAAGACTATGCATTCTGAAAGTTTTGTACATTATGGTGTCTTCAAAAAAGGGTACATTCATCAGACTATGGACATAACATAAATCAAAAAACTGATATTTATAGCTGATTTTGCAGAAAGTGGCAGCAGAATTTATCGATTTGCCAGTGAATCTATTTTTGTAAATGAGAGGACCACCGTACTCTGACAGCAATGCATATTTTATTACTGACATTAGGTAACCAATCTCGTTCGTCATGAATACAAAACATTGTATGTAACAATGAAATTGCACATTTATTGACGTTCCTTAGGGAAAACCTCCAGAAATAATTTCATTTGGTTCTCAGCTCAAGAAAAGAACAGTTTTAAAACAGACTATTTGCTTCCCTAAATTTTAGATAACATATAGCTGTCTGCATTTAGCAAAAATTATGATAAATATTAATCTTTATTAGTGCTGTGATCATAAATTCCGCACTAAATTTTTATTTCTCATTTTTTCCAGCATTTCCTCAATCATGAAGGTCTTTAAACATAATATTTTTTGCTAGTAGCTAATAATAATTTTGACTGGTATCTCCCTTTTAGGCATGTTCAATTTAATGGATTTATTCATTCAGATAGACCCCATTCTACTTGCTCTTGTGCCTACTTAATTAAATGCAGATAGAATATTTTATACGGCGTACTAGTTAACTACAGTATGACATACTATTCATTGTCCTCAGGCTTCTGTTGATTACTAGATGCTGTAAGCTTATGTATGAGTATCGGTAAAGGTTATTCCGGGGAAAGTGTCATTAGTAATGTAATATTAACGATTTGGAGTATGTTTGATGAAGCATTCGAGTAAAACGCGTAGCTATAATATCTAGAGCGCTAAAGAAAAGCTACTGAACTGGTTACTTTATTATATAAAATAAACTGTGCATTTAGTGTTATATGTATGCGTTCAAATGTAATATGCTACAGTAAACTTGCAACGTCAAAGAGAAGTGAACGTTTATAGATTAACAATATAAATGTCAATAAAATACTTTTTTATAGGGAGTAAAATTATATTTAAGGACAAAAGGCATTCCTTTCAATACCACGTAGGAGTAATAATAATAACTGATCGTAATGCTAGACATAGTGGAATGGAAAAGCATTCGGCAGCCCACCTTAAAACCGTTGCGTTATTAAAACTTGGAGCTAGGCCATAGGTAGTTTCAAGTTTCAGCTACTCTTTTAGCATGTCTGCTTTCAGTTTTTTTTCGCTTGTTATTGCCATGTTTCAACAGAATTTAAAAGTGTTTTACAAGAAATGGCTCCCTTTACATTTGACGCCAGTTAATTATACTGTGCACGTAATTTTGAAAAAGGAAAGATTATATTTTCCTAGTTTGTAGTTTATACAGAAAAAACTGACGCTCAAACTAGTGTAACTGGATAACGTAGGCAAACTGATTCATTTACCTCTAATGGAATGATTCAATTACTAATTAGCCCAATTTAATTATCAAAGCGTCCGAGTAAATGTCAAATGTTAGACTAAAATGATTTCTCTGCTTTTGAACGTTCATATTTCTCTAACAGATAGTACCTACTAAATACAATGAGCATAAACCTCAGATGTAGTTATCTGTGTTCAATTACGTCACAGAAACTTCTGTTCCTAACTTGAGTGATGAAAGGGAAAAGAGCTAAGTTATTTCTATTGTCTGCTCAGTGAACTCAAAACGACTACATTCAATTTGACTCTCGGCTAATTGGTTAATTTGGCTTTATCATCCGTTGGGTAAATCATGTTTTGACGTTCCAAGTAGATTTGTAGCAGATGTACATATGTACGCATACATAGAAAGCAATTTACTCAGTAAACTACAACTAATTAGTAATGAAAGAGGAAATCAAACCTTAGAAACTTTTCTAGAATTTCTATTTCTAACTGTTTAACACTTAGTCTAGCCGCTAAGTCATTCTTCTCTGGCCAATCTTCTAGAGCAGAAGCAATGGCAATGAGAACTCTGGCTGTGTCACCTGACGGCCAGCCGTATTCGTCTGTTCTTTGAGAGAATAGCCAGTCGACAGCTCGGTTTCGGATCTGTTCTGTCTTCTCTATCAGGCCCTCCTCCAGTTGTGACTTGACATTCGCCACAAATGAGTTCCCTGTTCATCATCATCACTCACAGTCAGACAAGTTCATTTAATTAAATCATGTTATTATCAAAGCGGCTATAGCTGGAAGTGCAACTCAGGAGGTGGAAAAAGGAGACAATGAGCAGTCACTTCTCTTCTGAGGTTTTCTTCATGTTTGTCCAATTACAGAACATATCTCTAGATTCATTTGCAATACAATAGTGGTTTTGTCCGGAGGAGTCACACTGAAATGTGAACTGACAGAGAGTCAACGTGAGTCTCTTTAACTTGATTTCTATTTCACTAATGTATCTCTGTTGTACATGAATCCATCTAATCAGTCTCCTCATCAGCAGTAACCACATAGCATGAAGATAACAATAAGAGCAATCTATCCAATTAGCACAAAATGGTAAACAAACAGGACGCCGAGTTTTAACTACGCGTCTCCCACCAATCTACTTCTGCTGCAATTTATACAACTCCTGCATATTACATTGCTTTCTCCGCGTTGGGAGCCAGTAGCGGTCCTTTGTTTATCCTGGAGATGTAAGTGATGCTCAGTCTCATTACCATAAATAATGATGAAGTAAAACTAGTGGAAGAGGTCCTCTGTTTCATATTACTCCAACATATTTGATTTCACAAGGCCAATTGAAATTAACTTAAGGTGTGCTTGCTCTTGTCTTTGTCGGGAGTCCTTGATGGTGGTCTGTTCATATATATCGTGCGAGGCTGTGTCAGGCGGCTGCTGGCCTTCTGCTGCCAACAGAGTAACTCACTTTATGAACAAATTTTCTGCCATCAGTTTCGCGCTCTGAGATTCTCATTCAAAAGAGTTGGAGAAAAGTTTTAGAAGTCGCCCTTGACGATTTGAGCATTTTGAAAAACGGAGAGAGTCAGGCAATAGCTCAAAAATTTTTCAAGATTTCTCTGGAGGACTTTTCCACGTCGTTTGCAAATTTTGGGCAAGAAGTAGGAAAAAACTGGAGTTGAAATTTTTTGTAATGCAAATTCGCACTCAATTTTTTTCCCAAGAATGAGTACAGGGGTTAAAATTATTCAATAATAAAAATTTGGAGGGAAAGCTGCAAATTCTAGCTGAAGAGAAACTTGCAAATTTTAAATATGACATTCAAAAATGCCCCAGTTCTACTGGGAAGGAAGATGAGACAAGCCAACCTTTAAAAGACGGAATTCCTCCTTAATTATCATCAACAGACATTTGGGCCACCATTAATAGAATCCATCCAGCGGATATTTTCTCTATGTATTTACTGAGAAGTTTCATCATGCATACCTTTGACTTTTAAAACATTGATTCCTCCGACCAAATAATGGCCAAAGCAGTACATTACGGAACTCCTATATTATACACACCTTCCATCTGAATTAAAACCTTCTGGCATATTTTTTCGTTTGAAGCTTGTTTCTGTCAGTAATAGTACACTTCAAAATAGTCATTTATTTCAAATTAAAAGTATAAATACAATGGTATAGAGCGCTTGAAAATAAAACATGGCAAATAAATGTACAAATACCGAGCTTGTTGAACTGGAAAATTAAAATTTTCAAAAAAAACCGAGTGAAGGTTTACATTTAGATAAACAGCTAATTTAAATGCATATGAATATGTATGCTTCAATAATAATAATATCTATTGAATTAATCTATTTCAATAAATGAACTAATTGGAAATCAGTTGGTGTATCAGCTTAACGACTCTAGCTAGATGACTGAGAATTCCCACTGTTCCTTCGTGCTTTTGCTTCAACGTTATATATACAGTCGCACACTGTCATGGATGTGTCCTTGTGTCTGCTAAATACTTGTGCCATTGAATAGCATTGATTAAAAAAATCACATTTCGCTTCTATATAAATAACTCTACTTAAAAACACTTCACTAATATACAGTCGGATTTTTTAATGGTGACTTTTCCAAAACATATTTAAAAAATTAGCTCTTTGTTTGCCTAATGGTTTCGAAGAAGAGACTCTTAAATGACAAAAAAGTACCATTTAAAATGAATTTGTCCCTTTCTGCGGTATTAGAAATTAGAAATTGAAGCGGACAGAAATATTTTGTTGCCTTTACTTTGTTATAAAATATCATTTATGTTATCTGATTTTAAACGTTCGTTTAAGAGGTACAAAGGTTTAATTTATGTCGAAATGAGGTCTAACTCCAATTTTTCATAAAACTTCTTTAACAGGGATGAAATATGCAATGCTTGATATTTTTAGAGAATTAATTCATAAAATACATGAAAAGGCATCTCCGATTCAAAATGAGCCACAATTTTGCCACGTCTGTTTTTAATATTTCAAATTTCGAAAAATAGAAACCCAAATTTTATTGCATTACAATTATGACAAAAGTGTTTAGAAAATTTGAATTGAAAAAGAATGCAATTTGACAGTAATCTCATCCTATTATTTTTTTAGAAGTAGGATTAAATA
>JAAAYG020014426.1:0-14066 GCA_009936455.2 Tomocerus minor
ACACTTCCATTTAATAACTTTTTAGGGGCAATGAGCAAAGAAAGAGTTGCTTAGACTCGAGTACTCGAATGTGCAAAAATCATGCAAACAGGAGTCCTCCCCAATAAATGTAAAATCGCTACTGAGATCCCTCAGCAAACCAGTCAGTATACTCACTAGGGATAAAGCTGATGCAATAATGTTGCAATTTGGTTCACTTTGAAGCTAAGAAAATAAAGACAGTATACATAGGTACATGTAAAAATACATGCACGCAATTAACGACTAAAAATCACCCTTTCTAAGTTTTAATGGCAATTTATTGTGAATTTTACCTACTGTCTGTTTAAAAGTTGAGATATCGAAAGAGATTCTTACCGATAGAAAGAGGGATCATCATCTTGTCTGGATGGGGGTCTAGTTTCATGCTGTCGATAATGGAGCGAATGGGGTTGAAAGTGTTCTTGGCGAATTCGGAAGCACGGGCATTCCATGTCCGACTACGGGATCCTCCGCTGCGTTGACTCATTGCTTCTGGGTCAGGCATTGGATGTTGGATCCAAGAACCGTCTTTGAATTCAATACAGATATATGTAACTGAACTTTCTAATATTTATTTGTAGGTAGCGTCTAGGGTTTAACTCGGGTTAAGTGATGAGCAATGGGATATAGTAGTAGTACACAGTATAGAATCGTCGATAAATGCTGTAGTAATAATAATAGAGGTTTGCAGGGCAGTTATGTGACGGAGTACTGTTATCAGAAAACGCTTTCATCAAGTACAATGTTGTGAGAGGAATTGTCAAAGATAAAATTACTCCTGAAATCGACCTATCTTGTTGGCCGACCTGACCTTTCTATATGACTCGGACACCAAGGAAATTCTTTTGAGTCAAGAAAACTTGTTTCATGTAGCACGCGCTCTTATGGACGAAAAATATGTCGTTGCTCCGTTGATTCATAGAAACCTTTCCTTGTATCACACCTTTACTAACGAAATCCCTAAATTATGACACACATAATAATAATAATATTATACTGTTAAATTGAGCTGTCGTCGACTAGGTTGTTGCTTTCTTTGACTATCCTTCTGTTTCCTATTAAGACTATTAAAGTTTTCAGCTTTGCTGTCTGCAAGAGTATCTCCTTCAGGGCTGTTCAGGAATTTCTACCAAGCAATTTCAATATTTCTATTCTTTTGAGAGCTAAAGGATTTATTTAGAGTTGGGGCTATAGGATTTATTTAGATTAGGCAGAGTGTGTTTGTCTCAAAGCAGAGAAGATTATGAACTGACTGAAAAGGCAGGGTGATGCTAATATATATTATTGTCTTCTCTCTAACTCTTGGCGAAGGTAATAAAATAAAGTGAAGTAGGAACAAGTTCACTTGGTAAGTGGCTACCTAATAGTAATGCATAGGTACCTACCTGTTTGCTATTTAGTACGTAGTACGGACTTGTTCTTAAAAGCATGTGTAAGGCTGTCACTATATAAAAGAACTGAATTGTTATAAGTACACATTAAGCCATCATTATATATTATATTGGGCAAGATAAACAATAATATGATAATTTGGTTAGCATCGTATAAAGTCTTACCATTATAACCCTATGTGCAACACTAATTCTTATTTCTAAACATTTCTTAAGGAATTACGTCTATTTACAGAGTAGGCGAATCAAAATAACTGTGTAAACATGATCAATAATAAACTCACATTAAGGGTAATTTACGAAATTAAGTATAATTCTCTGAGATTTTCTTGTTTTTCATGTTCTATATTTTTCAGTTTTGATAAAATAATTTAATTACTGGATCAATTTGGGTTTTGCATTGTATTGCTTATCCCCTATCATCTCATCAGCCTGAAGAATTAGTGACGTAAAAGTAAATTGCTGCCGTCTTGCCGCAAGGGGTGTGCACATATTTCATTTTTCTATTGGTTGTGCATGAGGGAAGGACACGAATAGGAAAGTCTTATTGGATATAAACAAGTTTGATATTGAAAAAATCTGTGGCATAATAAGAATCTCTACTCTCTTGATGTATAATTATTCAGATACTGCAAAGTTGTTCTCGTGTCTTTTCCATGAAAGTATTCACCCAGCATATCATTATTTGTCTGCAATACCTATACCGAATAGTAAATAGTAGACGCATAACATTAAGTACCTACAACAGCACTTCAATACTTACATGGATACCTACTCTATAAAAATCCATTTTTACCATAAATGCTCCACTAAGACCCTATCAGTGTACTCTTGCTGGAGCAACAACGCTAAGATTTATTTTGCTTCTCATCCTAAGTCTTAAACCATACTTCCACTTTTAAACCATACTTATCTTAAACATTATAAACTCCATCTAACAATTATAGTGACTTACCTTAGACAACCTTTCCATTTAAGAAGGGAATTTTTATAAATTGGACAAAGATTTCCCTAAATTTATCATTGCACATATTTAGGTGTATGAGGAAGATTGACTACAGATTCCCCCCTGATTTCCCCATGAGTGGCAGGTGACATCCAATTGCAATTGTTTTAAATAGATTTAACTCATATAGTTGGCAATTGAAGGACAGAGAGTTTTTCTCTGATATTTGATAACTTCTTCAATGTTTATGTGTCACACATTATGCCCGAATATTCCCATTTTGAGTCCATGTTGTCTTATCCATATAATTGCAAATTACCTAGAAATGTGTTACTTACCTTTAAGGCTAAAACAGTCAACAAAAAAATATTTAACGAATCTGTTAAAATTTCGGTGTTAATTCCAATTAAAAGTGCTGCAATAAAACTACAATGGAGATTTGGGCTGCTTTCGATCCCCTTCTTCCAGTCTGCAATATTAACCCCTTTTGCAGTGTAAATGAAGCAGGGCATAGTATCCCTTATGTTGCCCAGCCTTTTGCAAAGATAATTACTGATGTTGTGGCTCTAAAATGATTACGTGAGCCAGGAAATTAGAACTGAAAAACAAATGTACATACAAATACTAAAAATGAATATATTTACGAGGATATAGAAGTGCATGGTGACTTGGGGAAAAGTGAGTTCGAAATCAAGGCATTAATTAAGGCTACTCCGTCGTAGATATATAATATATTCAAGAACATTCGTTCAACACTCTGGTTGTCGTGAACGAGTTCAGGTTATCAAGTCAAGTTGCATCGCCATCATCATCGTATGATCTTTTATCCTATATAGTAGAAGACTGAATTTTTATGTCCTCTACTTGAGATTTGAGATATTATTTGTATAGGAGGAGTAGCATGTATAGCTTCCACTTCTAGTAATGCTAATACTCAAAAGAATGTATAATAGATCTTCTCTAATCGTTAATGGATTGTCGACGTTAGTTATTATAATGATGTATATATCCAAACCACTAATAAGACTCAATCAATAAGTACTAAAAGCATGGATTCTCAACGGGTGTACAAATAAAATAATGTCGCCAATTGTTCTTATTGCTATTGACGAATCAAAGTTATTCTCATGTCCATGTTCAAGTTTAATATGGTCACATGCATAGGTGTGTATAATGTCTAATAAACAACAAAATTGTATTAGAATCAATAATAGAATAAAATTACCTATACCTGCGTATATAAGATCCTTTCTCAACCAAGTTTTATAGATATCAAAAAATGTACTCTGTCTAGTAGACTCTACAGTTGCAACATAAATTATTCGTATACATTTTGCACTGTCTATTCTGTCTATATAATATCTACCATCATTAGCACCTTAGCTTACAATTAGCTAATAAATACTAATATTATGTACTGTAACTCGTAGCTTGTCAGCCCCCAGTTCTCTTCTGAACGAAAGAAACTTCCTCAATTCCTGCTATTTCCTACGGAAATAAAAACATACATACTCAATTGCTCACTTTTCCGTATAAAAAATGAAACTGTCACTTGGATTGTGAACAGTATATATTGTCGAGGGAGCCAACTGCGCAAAAGAAGTTCAATCTTAAGCTACAGTCTCATTATATCATTATACAGTACCAGATTATTGCTTATTGTAAAGGATGTAGCATACATATACATTTCACATTGCAAACTTTAAATTGTTCTTCCACCATTAAATTAATTGTATCCTACAACAATGCCATATTCTTGTCAGCACAAATACCTTAATTCGTAAACTAACTAGATGTAATGCTGATGGTCAAAGATGAAGACATAAAACTGGGATCCCTTTTTTCAGTGCCGTTAGATCAACATCAATTGTACACACCATTTGGCACGAGTTGATATTAGTTAGTAGCAAAGATCAAACCTTTAATGATTCAAGAAAATTGTATTTATTATATGTATATTATATTTATCATATATATGTACGGATATCGAAGAAGCATTTTAGTAGTAGTTTTAAGAGTTATTATATTTCATGGGAAAATTATCCGTTTCTTATTTGGTTTGTTTCTGCAGATGCAAAAATACATGTGATAGGTAATGATAAATTTTACTTCTCGAAACAAACTGCAAAGTGAAGAATGAAGCCGTATTGATGTTGAGATCCAATAAACGTTTTAGTAACAGCGTAGAAGTTGGACTTCCCTTGAAGGTCTCAGTTCCTGCTCGATAACAAAAGCATAATTTAACATCTTCAAAATAGTGTTTGCACAAATTCATTACCTGTGTGTCGTGTCCTGTACATTGGAACAACAATATTTGTTTACAGATTTCTCTACATTCAGCGAATACAATAACAGAGTTTGTTTTGTCTGTCAAAATAATAATCTATTACATCTATTCTCTGATGTGCTTTCATTTTTTCATTGCTACAAGCGATTTGAGCTGAGACTATAGGGAGAGCAGCTAAATAGACTTAATAATTGAAAGTCCATGAATAAATTACCTCTTACAAGCCCTTTATAGATACGATTCACTTCTGAATCCCACTGCGGAAAATAATATTCATATAATTCCATATTACAAGTTTACAACTTAGACAGAACAATCCACACGCTTAGATATAGGCATAATATTATTTAAGTAGTTTGGTTTTTGGTTTAGTTTGACGAAACTTCAAGCTAGCATTGAGTGTATTGCAAATAGTTTGTATGCAGCACTAAATAAGTAATAGCAGCAATGAATATGTACATAGCTATAATTAAAATGCTGTTCATTTAGCAAATTGCAATTATTTTGGAAATATTATATCTAACATTGCAATAGAAAGTCATAGGTTACATTTCATGAAAATATCGATCATTTGATTAAGACACGTGCAATAGATAGGTACTACTTGAATGGCAAAGTTGTTCTCCCTTTGACCTTGCAGACAGGATTACCTCAGCCAGAATAAGAATATATTGATATTCTGATATTGATATTCTGATGCTTATTGTATTAACGATATGCCTTTGTAAGATCATTTGGAGAAATTGACTGTCTGTTGAACTAAAGCGTAAGTAGCTAGACACTAGACACACGATTAATATCATATAACCCAATTTTGCAAATGGTTTATTTGTTTCTGCTCAAATGTTGATAAGGGATTATATTATAATATAATTCATAAAATAATTAGTATCATCTCTGTTTCTTAATTAATGTAACGATCGGTGATAGAGCAAAAGTGATAACGTGCACACTTAATTGAAGCAAGAACAATATCTAGGCAATATAAATCTGCAAGATATTTGTACAGGCTTAAAAGTCTGCTTGAGCGGCAGGACTACTACTAGACTGAGGGGGATCGCTGTTTGATAGGTATCGCAAGATTATCGCTAATAATAAACGAGCTCTTGCCATATGTCTCCAGATTATTCACACTTTTCCGCATGTGCTAAAATCCTTGCTCAACTTTGAATGAGGCTTTCACACTCTGTACGAGTCAATATACATGCAACAATACAACCATAATTTAATACAAACAAATAGACTCTTTATATTGTACCCAAAAATGAATTATTCATTTTACTTGCACACAACGCAATGAGCGAATAGCGTTGCTTTCGTCTCCAAATTGTTGTGAGTCAAAGCTTTATCTTTGCTTCTGAATCCATCTCAACAACATGCTTTTGTTAATTATGTCCGGTACCAGCTACAGTTACATAGCGTCTAGCGTCCAAATGTACGAGGTACTCCGTTACTGCACCAAATATGCAAATGAATCATGAATTTAGATTTTTAAATAGTCTGAAGCTAGTCCAGTTGTCTAGTAGACTTAAACAAGAGTATATAATATAACTAGTTGTGAAAAATATTTATTCCAATCTTGATTTAGACGGTAGACCAAAGATATAATTGGAGGACTACTTAGAGTACACGGAAGGATGGAAGGTCTACGGTCTACAGTCTACGCTGCAGTTATTTGTTTGTTTGCAAATGTAGCCAATTATACTTACATGCAAAGAGTGCATGGTGGAAATAATTAAAATTTGTCTACATTTCCATTCATTTCATCTTGTTTATTTTTTATGTCTACTGAACTGTGAACAGAACGTAATTTGAACCTGAGAAAAAATGCTTTTATATACGATTTTACTCGAAAACAATGCTTGTCCCGTTTTTTGTCTTTAGTGTAAAGTATAACTGACCAACGAAAGCAAAATGTCACAGGGATGTTAATTGACGGTAACAAATGTTTTCAAAGCATTCATTTTAGCACATGTAAATAAGTTCTGTTCAAGAATAGAACTTGATGTCAGTATTTGTTTTCGTTTTTAACAAATTTGTAGTGTGTGCATTGTAGGAAATAATAAGAAAGTATAGTTCTGTGCAGAACAATTTGGAATTGACGTAGGTGTAGCACCCAAAAATATATTGCGTAAATCAACATATATGCATGTTGGTGAATTACCTTGCTAAACGGACAAAGGAATTTAGCTGGCAAAGGAGTTCGCCGTGAAAGTTCACATAAACGGAGTCCTGAGGACAAAGGAAATCATCCCATGTACATATGTCAAAGCGATTCACTAAAGACTGTAAGTTCGTTCATAACTACTTTCTAGGAATCACATAAATATTAGTTACTTTGCTCATAATATGTACAAATAATTACATAATAGTCCATGCGAACAGCTCTAACACGGCAGCACGTGACGATTTCCTTTGTCCGCTGTACTCCATATGCGAACTCCTTTTACAGCGAACACTTTTGCCCCTGATTTCCTTTGTCCAAGACTCAATTCAATTGCCTTCAGTATATTTTATAGCTTTGGTCGATATTTACACACTGAGTCCAATAGGTGATTAGTTTTATGTTAGCTCTCCCGATAATTTTCACGTCATCATTGCTTAATATCGTAATGTGACCTAAGTGACTTTGTCAAATCAAAAGTCGTAAGTACTCTGCGTAATGAATCTAAGGGTGCCTATTCTTTCAATCTACTTACAGAAATTACATTGTGCAATTTGTGCATGTATGTATAAAGGATTGTACGTAAAAACACCACAGTACTGTTAGACAAGTATAGTATCACCTCAAATCCAGCGATTACTAGTGATTAGACGATTCTAAGAGTAATTATATATATACGACTTTATTAGTCACTGACCCAACATTTCAGGTTTGCCATTAAGACACAGTAATAAGAAACATAAAGCTAATATTAATAATAAAACAAATTTTGAATATATATAATTACTATTTAAAATTAATATAATAATTATTTATATGCGATTATTCATATATTACTATCTAATTTCCAGCAAATAATTGGCTGATGGATTACACTGATAATGCTGATAATGGAAGGAGGTGACGAGAATAAGTACGGGATCATTACATTAATTCAATGAGTGCATGGTCTCTGGAAATCAGGAATTATATCACGTTGTATTATCTTAGAAAACAAATTAAAAGTTGACATTTGAAATTAATTGATCACTCACTCACAAGCAGACTTTGATCTAACACCACTAAATGGAGTAATTTTTTCTCAGGATCCATCAAAAAAGTCCACTTTCAGCTTCTCTTTGAAGTTTGAACAGATGATACTTTGCATAAACGACGTCTCTTTATTCGCTAGTAGCTTCGGCTTCTTTGTGCTTTTCTTTCAAATGTGGAATCGAGTGTTCCGATTTCAAAATTATTAGATTACTTTTGATATTGATAAGGGAGTTCTTTAATGGTGGCCTCAATAGCAGACTAATTTTATCCAAGAGACAACTATGAGATCAATGGAGGTAGACTTAATTCCCTTATTACCGAAATTCTCTTTGTTCTGTTTTGAGTTTCAACTGATGTGTTTTGTTTATGAAAGTGTGTCAGTTAATTTCAAGACATCTTCCTAAAATGCTTTCATCAGACGCTAATGGATACTTTCCCTAAGCTACAAACAACTGAATTTCCGTTGCAGAAAGTGAACATCCTATTGTGAATTTTTAATGGCTTGCATTAACCACCTTAAACTGAGAGCATTGATAGTTATTCATTCACTAGGAAATATGCAATTCCTAGAAGATTTCCAGGTATCTGTATATACTAAGGTAATTGAGAAGATTTCAAAGGAATGGAAATGGGAGCATTAATGTAAATGATATTCCTAGTACCTACCTGCCTAGTACCTGTATAAGCGTATGTTAGTTTTGTCTGAAGAAAAGCAATTTCCTATCTCTAATAACTTGATGAGAATTTCTAGCTCCTCGTCTATTAAGTAGAACAAACAGTTATTTTGGGGATGAAGAGCATGGAGAAGTTTCTCACACAGTACTCAATTTTAGTTCACATTTTATACCTACTCTGAAGGGGACCCGAATAGAATTATTGACGAGATTTAGTGCAAGTGAGACAACCATATCGAGACAACAAATCGGAGATGAAATCTCATATTTGCATCTGAGCTGTTATCTGATGAGATTTGCATCTGGAATGCAATTCTCATTCAGATAACCTGCAATGATTTAGACTCCTCTGCTCTATTTCATTATTACACATCAGTTGACAACACTATGTTACTTTTCCCACTGGAATATATGCACAAATAAATATGCTAAATGATGAATACATTATTCCGTTAACACCTGTGCGAATAACTGATACAGATTCCAATATTGCCAAATGATGGTTTGTTTCTACTACGTGAAACAGAATTTTTTCTGCAACAGTTATCGGAATTAGTCCAGGAAGGTTTTCAAAAGTTTTATTGCAGAATACAAGACAGAATTTTCTTTTCATAACCATTTATGATTAATTATAGCCTCTTATTTTTTGTTATAGCATTATTGGACTGCATTGTGCTTTGTGCTAGATTGGTAGTTTTTAAGAAACGCTAAACTGTGAAACTGAAACGCAATAAAGATGAAATATTAGATCTCCGTTTAGCCCTGTGGTCGTAAATAAGTTATTCATTCAATGGCAATCCCTAGGTAAAATCGATTGGCTGGAGAAAGTAAAAGGAAAAGTAAAATAGTTTCTGCTACACCTCCTTACACCTTGCAGCTGTTTATATTTGATAATCAATTTCAATTGTGTCTCAAATGGCCCACTATAATACATCTTTAATGTCCAATGCAGTTTTACGGCCGCATCAAACAATTTCTATTTTACTTTCTTCATACTGTTCCCCGTGTTCTGCTGCAAAAAATGTGCAATAACCTTTCGTACGATCCAAAAATCCATACGTTCAACAAACTATCACAGGATTACATCCAGGTCCTAGGTAAATCGCACGACATTGCACTTTGCACTACAAACCAGACACACAAGCAGCGTTTGCAGAAGCTCCGTTATAAATTCAGAAAAGATCATAGTAAATACAATATATATATATATATAACATTATTATTTTCCAAGCTTCATGGATTTAGTTTTCCACTTTTGTGAGAACAGCACACAATTTATGAGGAGCTGCATATTTATGTTAAAATGTTTGAAGCAAACCGAAAATGAATTCAAATAAGGTTCAAAGACTTTGAATTGTTACTCATAAATATTAAACAAGATAATCCTGAGAGTTATTCTGAGAATTGTAATGCTAGTGAAAAGTGAAATGCACACTATAAAACTTCGTGGAAATTATGTCTGTAGTCTGTAGGTACAAAGGGTTCATAAAATATGGATTGTATATGTAAGTGCATGCTTGTAGAAAATCCAGTGAAAAATAACGAAAATTTAAACATTTGTCAAGAATTCTATAGATTCCGTTCAATCTGTTACACTTAATTCTATTTTGTCTATTTACTCAAACCACGCGTCTCAGCATTATTTCGCATTAGATAGCAAAATAATGCTGACACACGTGTGGCTTTGAGCACTAGTTGAAATTCTGAGTTTTAGAGTGTCCAGTCTCTCAATTTTCTCTGGAACATTTCATGGTAATGCGCTTCAAGGAGATTCTTCAAAAGAATGTCTAAATGATTGAAATATTCAGTTGCCAGCTCGGCATCTTCAGTTAGAGTTCGAGGGCTCTTTGCAAAATGGGCAAGTAGCGTATCTAATTGGTATGTCTTTTACTTGAACTCAAAAGTACTCTTGAGCACTACTTTCACATCGCCAATGGGGAGCATTTGAAAGAAAAAAATTAGCTTTGTCAAGCGCTTCTTTTGAAACTTCTAAACTCTCCCCAAATGCATATGTGTCACATACAGGGACCCTATACCATGCAATTGCTGCGCTATAATATGTAGTAAGGCTTCTTTTAATCTTAGCAGGGGGCGGGGGTGTTGGGGGGCTGGAATGATGGACGAGTGTGACTACTATTAGCGACAGAACTAGATCATATCTAGTGGGTACGGCTGCCCTACTAGAAGGCCCAGCACTACAGCGCAGGACTAAAAGTTTCAAAACAAAGGCTAATTAAATTAACTTTAATTTATGCGGACCAAAACGCGTAATATCTAGTCGGCCATGTTTTAGCAAAAACCTGGCTGTAGTAAATTCAACTAACACCATCTACCGTTATATTTTGTCCCTGCTGGCATCATTTATTTGAATATGAAAGGCACGCACGGTTATAGAATAACTAAACACTGCGATTAGCTGGCGTAAAAGAGGAGACACTTGTATTCATCTTATGGTTAAGACAATGGGATATCCAATGAGAGAGTTAGGGCATATGCCCAATAGCCATGCAGCGGCATATTTTGCGGCAAAATTAATAACAAGGGTAATGTACATATAGATAAGTTCAAATTGAAGTAGGGAGGAGCCAACTCTGGTGGGCTGCTGGGGTGGGGCGTAAGGTGTAGAATGCCCCGTGTAAAAATCGTTAACTAGAAAAGACCAGGACCGAACCTTCCTTATTCCTTGGGCAGGTCTTTTGTCTACCCACCACCCAAACACACAGCAATTAGTTTTAATCTTGTCACTGTTGTCACTATTAGAAGTGGCACATCTCAACAACTCAACACGAAGTTCAGCTTGTATGTTCTCTCCTATTTTCAGAGTTTAGATGAAAAGTATTAAATAAAGTAAGGAGTTTCATCTATTCATTTTATAATGACAGTGAAAAGTTGATGACAGCACAATGCAAGAGTTAATGAGAGTCCTAATTAGTAACACTGCACAATGGATGCTTCCAAACTTTTTTCATTAATCTGGTAATTGAAGCTAACAGACAAGTCGAGATTTCCCTTTTCGCTAAACTTAGTTTAATGGTGCCATGCTCAATTAGAATTCAGTAATGTATGCAATGTAAATACAGTAAAGACCTTTAGGTTTACAAGAGATGTTTTACTTGTCTATCTAAGTGAAACTTAATACGTTTGTAAATTGTAACAGAGGGAAAGAGTCTAACAACCTAGGTTGATATTTTCCAAGTTAAGATCATGTGTTTAAATATAAAAAGGGTATATGCGATATGAGAATGAACCCATTGATTAAATAACAACCTTCGTAACCTGCTTCGATGAAATAACTGAATAAAAACTAAATACTCCACATTGCATTGAGTAGTTCTTAATTATTATCAGGGTAAGAACAAAGAGGAAGGAAAGTTATCAGCGAAGTTTTGCATGATGCAGAAAATCTTAATTTTTGTTAGTAATTAATCATGAACTCAGAGGATTGGATTTGAATAAAAAAGAGAAAATGAAGAGAAAAGGAAAACCTTGAGTTGATAAGATGTTAATAGAGCTAAAATGAGATGAAAAAGCCGCGTGATATAGAACAATAGCATGCTTGTCTCTCTGAAAATTTGCCAGCATCAAGAACGAACTATCTGGAAAAGCTAAGGGCGGAATAAAGAGATGAACATTCGTTGGCAGTTTGGCAGAAATCTTCTGCTGAGAGCGACATATCCATGAGTCTTGTATGATGTAGCACGTTCTTCTGGCCATCATCAGTCTCCTCCTATATGCTGATGCCAATAAGGATATCGAATTTTAGGTACGAAATCAATAGAAATACTTGGGCATCGCTTGCACTAAATTAATTACTTTTATTGAGATTATCTACTTCCTACCTACATGTTACGGATCTTTATAAGTATTCATTCCTTGAAAAATTACTAAAAGGATTTCATCTGGAAAAATTGAATTTTTATTTCAAAAAATATTTGAATCACAGAAAAGCGTACATTAGTCTCAGTGATAGCGGAGAGCATAGTTTGCGAAGTGTTTTTTATGGCCGTTAGCAATTGACAGTTTTGTCATTCTCAGAAAAGATTTCCACCTCTTCTTTAGATTCGAGGTTATCGTAGTTTCCATAATTTTCATCCTCTCTGTCCGAAACAGGTTCAGATTCTTCCTCAATGTCAGTAGCTATTCTTTCTCATCCTATACCCAGAAACTGAATCCCATTTTCCCGTTTCAATCTCTGCATATACAAAATCCTTCTGCTTGCACGTGCACTTGTACCGATTCTTTCTCTGTCTCCTGACTTTCTTCGCTAGGGATAACAATCACATCTAAATAAATCTTGCCGCTTGGATTCAGTTCATAGTTGTGTGGCTCATTAATAGTCACGGTTGGCTCGTCAATCTTGGTATTCAGATGCACGAGCAAGATGAGACAAAGATGAGGATGGCCAAGGTGACCCTGAATGGACTGAACTGCTTGTTTTTGTGCCTGAATTCCCTGGTGATTTGCGAAAACCTTCTGCTTTTTCTTTTCTGCGACTCTTTCGTACTTGGGCATCTTTTTTGTTCCGACTGTCATATAAATGGACCGTAGTAATGTGATGAGCTCGTTACTTTTGTCAGTGTAGTATCGTCATAGCCATTTCCCTACTCCATTTGTGCGTCCATCCCCGACGAGGTCTGTTAAAGCTAAAGAGCCGAGTGTCTCAAACTTTTAAATTTAGTAAAAATTATTAACTATAGATATATCTTTAAATAAAAATGCATTCAAGTTTAATTTGCTATATTATGCAATTAAAAATTGCCTAAAAATTATTGTCATTCCTTCTTACGTAGGTACCTTGTTCATCGGATTTTACAGCAGCGGCAAAAAATACCAGTCGCCCGCCAACTGTTCCGGGTCTCGGTAGGGTGATTTTATTTATTGTGATATTGGTGTCGCTTTGCCCCGTACTGTTGAAGCTGGACTCGGATTTCGGATGAATGGTGATGCCAAACTTTGTTGGATCTCACTTCAACTGCGAACTCACTTAGTGGACTTTACCTCATCTCTCTCTCTCTTTTTTTCTTTCAGTTTCATTACTTTCTCCTTGCTTACTTTGATGCATGTTTTTCCGCCGTGAAGATTGATTAATTTTCAGTGTGCTCTCTTTTCCTAAATTCTCTGTTTGTAGTTTTGTTTTGATGGGGAGGCTCTTTCTTGGCCTTCGGAGGACTTGGATGAAGGATCGATCTCAAAGTTTTGAATTAAATCACCCACTACACTACAACCGCTCTGACTCGTCTATTTCTACATCCACATCCACTTCTACTCCCACTTCCACCTTTTGCTCCAGGTCCGAAGAAACTGGACTAGTAACCGTAATAACGTTTGCCGTCACTTCTCCATCACATAATATTGCGTCGGCAAAACTTTCATCTCATAATACAGTGTTACGTGGTATTACTATTACTTTACAGCTCAAGAACATTCTTGTAAATTACATTATCTGTATACTTAGTAGATGCCAAAGGGGATTTATGTACACCTTCCTGTTACATCTTATTTCCTTTCATTTATTGACTCAGTAGGGTTCTCTATCCTTTGACTTGTTTGC
>JAAAYG020014437.1:0-19427 GCA_009936455.2 Tomocerus minor
GAATTTTAGACGTCAATTATTAGTGACATTTGAAATTCTGTTTTGTTTATCTATCCCATTTTAGTTAGCCAAACTTTACTTTCACTCACCTAACCTAACCATAGTAAAGGCGTATAATAAGAGACCGGCCTTCCTTCTCCCATGGTGGTACTATATCAGTTTACTTATACAAAAAACTACTTTTCACATTAATCATAAATCTGGGAGACTAGATTGCTTAGTTCCACAAATCCCTCGGGGTAAAGAATACAATGTTTCAGCTTCGCTTACATTACGAAAAATTCGTAACCAATCTACCTATATCACAAAATATCAAAAAATATCCTCCTGTAGTCCACAATCCAGTTGGAGGAGAAATCAAGGGCATTTGTGCAACAATGGTTACAGCTGCATGCTTTTTCACAAAGAAATGTCCAAAACTTCTTAGAAATAGTAGCAAATATATATTTATATACAGGAATCAGGATAGTTCAATGTAAATTATATTTAATACTTGCTTACTATATAGCTACAAAATACACAGAGGACACAGACCACATTACGTACATAATGCCTATTGCTGTTTGTGCTCAGTGTAATAACTTAAACTTAATAGGTAGTTCACAACTTAGTGAAAGAAAGATCTAAGTGCAATTTTAGAGTACATATGTAAACTACAGCTATAAACATTTCGATATAAATCAAGCAGTAATTTGTCGATTTTACGAATTCAATTCACGTAAATTCTACAAGAAATAAGCTGCCAATAGTTTTGTAATGAGTGCTGGTTAGAAATAAAACCAAATAGATATGAAAGGGTAACAATCACTTAATCACAAAGCAGATTTAAGCAAATCATCGATAACGTTGTAATTATTGATTACTTACAATTTCTTTCGGGCAAATAAGATAAAATGAGACTTAAAACCAATTATTGCTATTTTAGGAAAGCTGTAAAAGGACGACAGGAATAACGGAAGGCGCTGAGCGTCAGCCGCAGTCAGCTCTAATTATTATTTACGCTGAATTGAATAATGGAAAATAGCATAAATAATATATGGATGAAATACTGGCGAAATAAAGCTATACTATTCATGGTCTACAGAACGTTGCGACAGAGCAGCACATAAATATATTTGATGGTTAAAATTGCTTACCATTTTCACCAGAAGCTGCAGTGGTAGCTGTAGATTGTACTAGGATTTCTTCTCCCTCATTGCTTCTGTTTTCGTCAATAGCATAAATTTCATCTTCACTCTCTGTCCCTTTATCATCTCTGTCTAAACAATATCTGTAAAAACAGAAAGAAAAAGGATAATGTTTTGAAAGGTAATTGAATAATAGTAAGTATTATTATAGCCTTTTGCAAAATTGCACTGTTATTCCGATTCGTAGTAGACATTACATGTATGCTACAGTTATTTACATAGATCTTAATTTAAATACAACATCTACGGGCAATGGGCATAGTAGCTCAGTGTACCCACAGTAAAAAAAAATCCATGCCATTCTCGAACATCAAACTTTCACTTCCCGAAAGTCGCAGGTCTACTATGTACAAAACGACGATCTATGTAATTTTTCTTACCAGGAGTTAATTGCTAAGGAATTTTCAGACTATATTAAAATATTAACATTTATTTAACTGCTATTATAAGATTATAGGTCGCGGTGGGCTGTGGCTGGAACGGCGATTGATAATTACATGTAATGTAATCGCCAAACTATAAATTATATAATATACATATTATATCCCCCCAAGAAACAATGTAAAAAATCTTTTATTCACGTATAAGCGGTTGAAGATTTTTATCTGTATCTTTCATTCTGTTTTGTTTTCGAGCGCAAGCATTTATTTGTAGTCAGTTAGTCAACTGCTTTCCAATTCCCACCTTGTGAGAGTCACACAACCTTAGAACCTCTTTGAATCCGGCGTTTTAGTGTCTCTTGTGACCTAGACTTTAACTGAACCAGCATACAATTTTAAAAAGGATACTACACTGCCATGCATATATAGATCCTACAAACAAGGAGGAAAATTAAGCGGAGACTGCTCCATTTCAAGGAGAGGTTACCCATATAAACCAAGAGAAGACTTCTATGAATATTTCATTTCCATGTGCAACATACTGCAATCGCAGGCTAAATCATATTACAATATCCTACAAGCTCAGGACTCAGGGCAAACAGGAGAACAGAAGAGCTTAAACCAGAAACAACAAGAACTCTCTTCACTGCATCTACCTATCTGTATATAGAAAATTGACTTCTTTTTACATCACATTGCTAGCATGCATTGCCAATTTGCTTGGTTTGTGTACACATGCATGACTATGACTGCCTTCAAGGAAGTAGTGAAATGGAAACAACTGAATAAATACAGAGAGCTATGTGCACAATATTATGAGATTTATTAAATATAGTCTCAGCCTCCTCTCTACAATATCACTTCGTCTCAAACAGACAGACTTTCATAACTCCACGTGAATACAATGCATTCATCACACATAATACTTACCGCACCGGTGCAGGATTATTAGCATGACATGCTGTATTCGTCTAGAATTTTGCAACCTCAATGTATATATTTAGTATACTGCATTCAAAATGGATTCCAACCATGCATCCAATCTATTTTGCTACTGTCTGTAATAATAAATACGATATATATAGTTTAAAATCAAGCAAAACTTAGTCTTGCATACCCTTCGAGAAGTCGAGGAGTGCGCTCTCGAAAAAATCTGTACTTTTACCATCACATCCACATCTTGTTACAGTTTTGTTCTACTGTTCTTCTCGCGACTTCAAATAATCTGATGACATGCGACACTACTGCCAACACCAATCTGTCAATACACTAGCGTCTTAACTATAATAAAGATGAAATATAGAGGTACCAGAGAGACAAGTGAAGTATAAGCACAAAAGCGGCTGTTACTACTCACGGAACACTACACTACTGTATATATTACTTTTTGAACTGACTTAGTAAATTCTATTTTTACAATGCAGTATTCTCCTTGCATCTATATGCTATGTCAAGGAGGAGATAGAATACTACAAGGCAAACTACTCAGACTATCCGCTTCGTTAAAAGATTGCATATAGTGGTTTGCCTGAATCTATAAAAGTCAACTTGTTAAGTTACCTGCGCCACGGAAATCGACATTTGGCTGCATGCGAGGCTTCAACCCATTCCTTCTTCACAATTTTTCCTCTTCCACTGGATTTCACTTGGCGAAATTTTGGAGTATTCACAAACGCACATCTTGTGTATGAAAAAGAAAAAAATAATTCAATTCAAATTCAAAAGTAAATTATTGCATGCATAATACATAGCGTAGAATCAACGCTCAATGCTTTAACAAGCAAATATCGAAGCCAAAATATTACAATGCAATGGATTGTGCCTTTTATCGCAAGCAATACCGTTTACAATAGAAAGCACTGCTCTATTATGATAAAACATTGTAAGGTGTACATACAATGTACAAATACAGTAGTTTGAAGTCTGGAGTCTGGAGAGTCTGAACGTGGATATAAATGTAAAAGCATACAATCAAAGATTGTCAATAATGTAATCCTTAGCCGGAATAGAAAGAAACACACCATCCAATCATCCAACCTCCTGTTTTAGAAATGCATGTAACTTTATATTCTGCTTTGAGACGACCAAACGATCAAAGCCCTTGTCTTAAGAACTTCTATTCAAACTCAGACTTCAGCCAGACTACTGTTTCTATTTCCGACAATCTCTGGCAAAGGTTAAATGGCCAAAGGCTACAAATACGGTAATGCAATTCTATTCTGACGAGACCACAACTTAATAACGATAATTTTAGACTCAATGTTCACCTTCTTAAAGCAAAACAACAAACAATAACTATATATCTATCGTACGTGGTGTTGTACAGTAAATCATATACAGAACATCTTTCCTTCATATAATACTTGCACCATGCCATACTAATTATTATTATTATCCTAGCTGCGATAAAAGCAGGAGAAAATATATACGCAAAATTTGTAAATTATGTTTACGATTAACTCAAACTTAATATCGTGTAATCTCTGACCTATTCAGTCGAATTACAGAGATGATAGAGAATAAATAGTACCTTTATAACATTTTGATTAATTTCGAACAGGTAATCAAATAGAGAAAAGAGAAAGTGGTATGAGGTATGTAAGCCATTCAGATGTACATACTGTACATGTATATGTGTAGACAAAGAGAAGTCCTACTTCTATTCAAAATGGAAAACGGCTAAGTGTATTCATCTTTTCCGTTGGGAGGCTGTAAGTCTCCCAATTGTAAATCTACATTACTAAGCATTATGGGAAATCTCCTTGTCATCGCGAATCTTCAGGACAAGCCCTGGAAGTACTAGCATTATTGCTTATTGGATTCATGGGCAACAAATATTATATACTATTCAAACCAGAAAGCAGAATGTAAGAATATGTGGCGAAGCCGGAGGGATAAGAGAGCTAGATGAAACATTATTGAAATGATTCAACGAAACTACTAAAGGAAAAGGATCAAGAATCTAATAAGACTGAAAAGGTGGTAAATACTGTAATATGTTACTTACAAAAGATGAGTACATGTTGCGTCCCAATCTCCTTTAAATCGAGCTCCCATATCCACGGCTTTATTCCTCAGTTCACTTCTGTATGGATTCTCAAATCCACTCATGACAAAAACAACCCCTTCAAATAATTTGCTAAAACTTTTGCATCTTTGCTTGTGTTTAGACGTTTTTGGCTTCACTGGAGGTCTTTTAGTCAGGCTTAAATTGCTTCTATCTGTTTCCTTGCGTGACGTTCCACTTGGGCTGCTTTGGCTATTTGCAGAAGACCCCACGCCTTCACTATCATTTCTTTTTTTCAGTTTTGAACCGGAGGGAAAACGACCCTGGGGAGTGGATGAAGCGGCAGAGGGGGATCCATTCCCTTGTTGTTTCGCTCCAATTGGGGAATCAACTAGTGTATTTCGTTTTGGCAAAGGATTTTCACTACCATTTCTTGGTGAAGCCTTAGGTGATTCATAACTTTGTTTCTTGGTGCCCAAATGTTCAGGCTCAGCAGATGATTCCAGATCCAATTTACGTTTTCTGAGCAGTTCTTTCACCTTTGTCTCACTTGAGGAAACTGCAGCAGTTGCTAGTGATGTTGCAGCTTGTCGAATTGCTGCTCCTGTTGATAATGGACTACTTCCACCTGTTCCACTTGGCGATACACCTGAATCACATAATTAAACGGTTTCATTGTTACAGTTTGTATCATAGTAGTCTAGTTATAGGAACTCGTTGGTCGTTGGCACAATAGTTGAAACATCTTTTGTTCAGTGTCGTGCATTGGAATAATTTGTGTTCCGAAATATTCCAACCGTCAATCAAATTATAGTTATTGGTTAGAAGAATAAAAACAAAACATTATACTTAATTAGTTATAACAGCAAAGTGACATATACTCATACAAATCGCAAAATATTTGGAAGTATAGATAGGTTGAGTTTAGTTTTCCTAATAGTTTAGCCATTTTCAATGCTTTGTAATTGGACTCGGCATACAGCCGGCAGCACACGTGTAATATGGGCTTAACCTTCTTATCACCTTTGTGGTTTAAATTCATAGTTTCGGATTCGAATCGAAGAGTATTTACCATATTATTTTCTTTCCCTACGCTAACTCATTCAGAATTTTAACAACTTTTACCAACTTGGAGAAATTTGGTGAAAATAAGTGTTAGTTTACGAAGAGATATTCTTCTGAGTAAAACTAAATAATTAAAATGAAATATATTATGCATATGTTTATAAGAAAGAATTAAATTTACCGTCTGAATTCCTTTTTATTTTGCTAAACAACGATCCCACAGGCATTGGATCGAAATCTTCATCGTCACTCCCACCTAGAGGCTTTCTTAAACCAAAGCCTCCAATTTTCGGCTTTTGATCTTCATTTGAAGAATTACCAACGAACTCAATGAACGATAGGCCATATTGGACGTGAGAATTGAATGGCTGACAGCATACAATCTTCACAATATCCCATTTTTCAGCTGCTATCACTTTATTAAGCAGATGTGAATTGAACATTTTCACACTACCAGTGCCTTCGCCATTTCTTGACTCGGCTGGGGACATAAGTTGTGATTGGCTTACGATGGACTACAAACAAAACTGATCATCATTACTCATTATCATTACAAGTGGAAATCAAATTCAGTACTGCAAATGAAAGTCATAGTTAGTTATACAAGTAAAAGTCAATAGAATCATAGCGAGACAACAACGTACATCATTCTGGTGAAAGTCAACAATGCTCAATATAAGTGAAATTAAACTGTTCATTATGCAAGTGAAAGTCAGTGTTCATTATGCAAGTGATAGCCAATGTTTTTTATGAAAGTGAAAGTCAGTGTCTTTTATGCAAGTGAAAGTCAGTGTCTTTTATGCAAGTGAAAGTCAGTGTTCAGGATAGTAAGTGAAAGTCAGCGTTTAGTTTGTAAGTCAGTGTCAGGTAGTGTAAAGCCAGTGTCCATAATTGTAAGTGAAAGTCAATGTTCAGCAGTGTTCATTATAAAAATAAATGTTTAATTACCTCATATTTTATAGGGTCAGTTCCAGATCTGGCCACAAATATTTCAATGAAAGCAGAATTCTCGTTGGCAATACTAATTGCAGTAATAGTTTCAGCTTTTTCGAATTTGAAAATAACCACTGCTTCCTTTTCTCCTTCGTCACGGCATTTCCACTTGCGATAGGTACCACTTTTTAATAAATTACTAGCCGGGTGATTCTGTCATACATAATATAATTAGTAAAATTACAAAACTTTAAGATTTTTTCCATCCATCCCATCAACTTCCTGGGCATCGTGTTCCTGACTTCGTCACATATACTTTTGGTGTGCTTTAGAGCGCTAATACACTGCAAATCTTTAAAATTTTCAATCAATACTTTCCCTTTTCGACACCAACAACCAAACACCTTTCACTTTTACAATAAGAAAGCTACTCTAAAAAGCTGTAATACATAACTATCTATTCCAATTTTATGCATAATATAAAATTAACTTCCAACTATCAAAATGTTACGTTAGTTATCATTTACTCTATATAGTATTTACAAACTGAATCAAAAGAATACAATAAATACACAAAATGACAACGAAATCTTTACCGGATCCTCCGAGCTAAAGCTAACAATACAAGACGGATTTAGTTTTGGCATGCTTTCTTGTGTTGTCAGTTTTTCAGAAATGAACAAGAATGACGAAATGAGGACTACTGTCAACGGCAGTCAACCAAGGTCCGCTTTTCCCCTTCAATTCTTATTGTCCAAGGGGGGTTAAAATAATTAGGAAATTAATTCATGAACTTATAAGATGAATTGCAGCAAAGTGTGTATCTGGATTCTGTGGATGTAATAAGTCAAAATAATACTACTCGCGCGGGCGGTAAGTAAAACTAGTCATAGTACTACTACTAACTACCCCAACCAACTCAATTTTTGTTTTTCCATTATTGCAGAAAGACTTCGGCAGATTGGAAAATTGCAATTTGCGGACACGTCACACGTCGTCAATCATCAATCCTCACTTAACTGTTGTCGTAAACGGTGCTTTGCTACTGCTATAAGCATAATAATAACAGGATTGATTCTGACAGGTAAACATACTCTTACATAATAATGAATACTAATGAACATCCATTTTCATTTGTTTCGTTATTATTCTGCGGATAGGATTAAGATTGAAGTTTTACAATTAACCCTTCCCCCTTGAAACATTGTTTATTATTATTATTATTTGTATATGAAAATTCTAGCGCACACATCGAAAAGCAATGTAAATGCTGCAGAACTTGAAGATTATATTTGTCCCAATAACTTTGATATCAGTGTGCATAATTTGGACACAATTTGGAGACTTGTCATCCTCATCGTTATCAGCAACAGCCAAAGCCAATCAAAACTACGAAATTTTTAACGAGATGAATGCTTTCAAAGCTGTATTTGTCACTGTTCCGAGCATTGAAATAGGCAAGAAAATTGCACAGTAAGATACAATACTCACCTTTTAGTACAGATATTTTACTATATTTTTAGTTAACTCTAAACAAAATATGTAGTAGCATGTAATTTATTTGTTTCAGTGGTTTGGTTTCAAATAAATTAGCTGCCTGCGTCAACATAATTCCCCAGATAACATCGGTGTAAGTTTTGAAATCCATTCTATGATTCTATGTATTAGGCATATCATTTTCGTATATTGCAATTTTCCTTCCTAAGCTCACTACTAAAATTCCTTTCTGCTAAAATGACAACTGAGATCCACCGAGATTGATTGGACAGTCTCTTCAAAGTATAATTTATTTTTATTTGGACAGATACGAATGGGAAGGAAAGATTAACGAAGACAGTGAACTTCTTTTGGTAACATTTTTTATAGGGGGACATTTTTACCTTTTTTCCAAAGGCTCATAGTCAATGATGATTGTAATATTTTTCTCTCAAATAGATGATTAAAACCCGAGCTGAATTGTTTAACGACATAGAAAAATTTGTAAGGTATGCTTCTAACAAATTACTCTCAAATATACCATAATATTCATTTTCTTTTAGCTTTTGCCTTCTAATTTTTGTTATCTATACACTTTTGTAGAGAAAATCATCCCTACAGTGTACCCGAAGTCATTGCAGTTCAAGTAAGTGTACTTATACAGCTTACCTAAAATGTCTAAGTGCAAAGTAACGTGTTTCCAAATCTATAAAATGAAATTCAGTCTGGTGATAAAATACACTTTTTATTAACTTTTTATTAATTTATTTTTGTCAGATTGATCAAGGCAGTCAGCCGTATTTAAATTGGATCCAGCAAGAAACACAGAAAAAGGCTTGAAACCAGAAAATTATGTATTGTAATGCCTAATGTAAAGTTTGTTTTCTCCTATTATTAGCAAAAGTATTGGATTTACAAGGATTTTTTTGAGAACCTTTATTAGTTTTGCTATTATTGCCTTCAATATTTTAGATTTTCTTGAGTTGCAATTGATTCAGTTTAGCTGGTTCGGTAATGTAGTTAGATTAAACAATAGTTAGTGTAATATATTCGTTCTTCCATGTTACAATAATGACTATAATGACTGAAAATACTTGGAAATTGAATGATGGAGGAATTCGCAAAAGAATTTGTTCCGTAGCTAGTGAGGAATGCCGTAAAAAACCTCATGAAGGAACGTCATGTTACGTTCAGTTAGTAGATGTTTGTATCGATCAATCGGCAAGAAGTACTGCGGAGTCAGCGTACTTGTTAACTGCAACAAATCCTGAAACTAAAACTAGTTCTACAACCATACAAATTGGCATTAGTTCTGTAACTCCCATTGACCGACTGATTGACATTTGCATAACTACCATGAAAGAAAAAGAAATTTCTAATTTCGAAATTGAGGCAACAGAAGACAATGGAAAAGTAAAATTTACTGCAACTTTATTAAATTTTGATGGTACGAAAGTTTTCATTTACTTTATAATGGTGTATAAAGCTTTTAATTATCACCTTTTGTCACTGTTAATGATTTTGGTGTCCTTACCAATGTAAAACGTCAGACTTTCATTTTCTTACAGACCATGTCGAACTATACGCATTGTCAGATGAAGAAAAGCTTAACACTGCTTTACAATTGAAAAATGATGGCATTGACCTGTATAGACGAGATAAAATTAGAGACGCTTTCCATAAATTCAGCAAAGCGTTGAAATATTTTATACTAATGGAAGATAACGCTGTAAAAGCTGCAAACATGAACACAAAGATAGCTCTTCAATGTAACCTTGCTGGCTGTCAGATTTCACAAAAAAACTACACATATGCTGTTGAACTATGTGATGCAGTACTGGAAAAGGAACCGGACAATATCAAGGCCTTATATAGACGAGGATGTGCACTATTGGAATTAAATGTGAGAAATATTCAGCTAATACAATTTAATTGATCGTATTGAATTCTGCAACCTTCCAACTCGAATCCATTGTTATGAAGTATACAAAATGTATTTTATAGTCTGCAAATTCACATTGGTGTTTATTTTATGTCCAGGAATTTTCTCGGTCGAGATCTGACTTAACCAGAGCTCATAATTTGGAACCCAACAACCAGGCAATTAAAGGGAAAATAAATTTACTGCATAAACGCTCAAAAGCCAGCTCATCTAAATTAGCTCATGCCATGCAGAAAATGTTCGAGTGATCATTGATCATAATGTGGACAGGTAAGGAAGGATGAATTGTTTTAAATGTGCTCATTTAAATTTAAATACATAAGTAATAATTAATATTGCAAACATGGTTGTGTCATTAATCTGATACGTTCAGAGAGACGTCAGAGTTTTCTGTTATCAAACAAATACTATAAGAATAACATTGTCATTTTCCAGAGTTATTTAATTATACTGAAATAATAATGTAAGTTTCAAACTACTACAGAAAATGTACTTCACAGTTTATTTTAACCACACCACGAACTAATTGTAAGGTATCACAGACATTACGAAATTTTTTAGAATTACCCAATCCCCAAGGTCAAATGTACACAATTACACAAGTTATGTAACCCATTAGATATTAGGTATGTTACATGACAAGGAAGGACAGTTATTTCAAAACTTTATCTATTAATGAAAGATTTAGTTGGGACGCAAAATTTAATACATGCAATTACTGTATTATGATGATATATACGGCAAGGTGTAAAACATGTCATTATTAAGAGAGACAAAAAACTAATAATAGTCATAATAAACTTGTCAGTAATTTGCATTTGCACTATTCTATGCAATTCAAAATACAATAATACTTAAATATTAATTATTAATAACACTATACATTAATTATTGATCCTGTTCCAGGAAAACACGTCAACACGTGCATGCTGATTTAACTTATATTAATAATATTGAGTTATGAACTTTTCCTTTCCGTTAAGTTTCTTTAGTCATTAAATGCATTGGAAGTCGAAAAACCACCATACCATTACTATTACGAAACAAAGTATTATATTAGTTGTTATGTAATTGCGCATATTTTTATATATTCACAATTTCTATACAATTGCTGTTTTACCGTTTCTATTTTATGCTTTTTTACTTCGAATTCATAAGTAGATTATTTAATAATTATTATTTGTATTTAAATATATTACCAAAGAATAAGGCACAACATGATGAATATATTGTGTTTCCGCAGATTCACTTTACAACCGGTTTTGGCCGAATATTATATTTTGGTATTTACAGATTTGTCAAATCGTGCTTTACATTTAGCGTAATTTGTTTCATTGTTAACAGTAGAGTTTTAATAATATTCGTTTGGATTTGAGGCACCGAAATAATACCAGAATAGGACTAAACCGAATTGAGTAGTCAAACGTTGCTGTCATCGTGTATTATTATTTTTTTTTATATATTCTATGTATAAACAGATGCTGATACACATAACTGTAATGATAATTTGTTACATGATTATCGTCGATTAGGCATCATAGTTATTAAGGTTGAGTTAAGAACCGGGGTTATGGCATTGGGGGAGGATATCCGGCAATTCGAGTAGCAGTCGGCTTGTGTCATTGGCTTTTATTCTTAGGAGAAAACACACCGTCCGAAAGCATTTCATTCGTTGCCGTTTCTAATCCTTTTGCCATCAACTTAACATACACTGGTTTGAGTGCCTACAAAATTATTACGGCGATTATACACTTTGTACATAACAAAAGCACACAATCGTTGAAACTGCAAAACTTTAAACTTACGTATTCCCATACAACGGACGCTCCTGTGTCTATATGCATTCCGATTTCTCTCCACTCACCACTGTACCTGTTGTCCCCCAAAAAATAAAGTTTGCATCAAGATATGTACTAATGGAGTCAAATAATTTGTTAGGAATTAATTACAAGTGTTTCGAATTATTATTATACACTTTACCTTACGTAAGCCCATATGGCCAATAATAAAAGGGCAACTCCCATGAGAAGATTATACATATTCGCAAATGAATACATTCCGAGTAATCCAAAAACTCCCGACAAAATATAGAAAATTGCTGCGATTGTAAACAAAGTTGCGGGTGTGCGTGCACTTTTGAAAATATTTTTGCTTTCATTGTGAGACCGGAAGTTCACGAAGAGATGTTCCATTTCCTAGGTTCATTCAAACAACATTAGTTACCATTGTACTTGTTCCTACTAAGAGACACTGAGATATTTATGTCGAATTATGAAAAGAAGATTAGTACCTCGTCTAGTGTTTCTTTGTATTTCACGGAAAATTCATCACCACCCATTTTTCGTCTAGACTGAAAGTGATTTAGAGCCTTTTCTTTTGATTTCGCGTGTTCTGTCTCTAATTGAGCTGTGGACATAAACGGTTTGGTTCCTCCACATACTTCTTCCATAGAAGTTGAGTACATGTCTTTGGCACTGGCAACAGCTGATAAATTATTGGCTTCTGCAGTTGCTTCCAACATGGACTTTGGTTCGGGAAGCTCATTTCCTTTGTATATGGCAGTGTACGATTTAAAGTAATGAACCAATTCCTTGGCTTTTACTTTGTTACCACCAATTCTCTTTACAACTAAGTTGCGAGGGGAAAGTACAAGCGGAACAAACTCTTCTAATTGCTTCTTAAAATCTGACTCGATATCTGTTAAACATATGTAGATAAGAGACTATTAAGCACTGAAAATTAAAATTAGCCAATTACACCAGTTGTATTGACTGATTACCTGCAAGTCTACCGTCGAAAGAAGGGTTTGTCGCCACTTTTAATCCAGGATGCGGCATAAGAAAGCACGATATTTCACTAAAGCAAGAACGGATGTGTTTCCTTAATGACTGTAGCTCATGATGTTGCTTTTCCGAGACCTAACGTTTAATATTTCATTTGAAACAATGTTTTTGATTATTTTATTAAAGTGTACAATTTCATTCAATAGTTCCACAAACCTCAAGCCTTCTTTCTAAAATCTTCGCGCCTCCTTCTGTTCCATAAGCTGCTTCATAAGGATAACTCCAATCTCTTATAAGAAACTGAAGCTTTTGAAAAGGCGTATCACCGCAATCCTCTAATGCGAGTCGGCCGTATTCGGTGAAAAGCTGAATTTACGTAAATTAAAATTACTACCAGTGAATTATTGCATAAACGTAAGTTCGTGCCTTTCTTTTTCGTACCAAATATATTAAAATATTAATCTTTTTTAGAAATTAAATTACCTGCAAATGTTGAAGGTCGTCTTCTTGGATATTTTGGGACAGATTGTAGATTTGAACTGAACTAGTCATGGTACTAAGAGCAAATATTGTCGCGCAGTCCCTGACAGTACTCTGACTATCAAAGGCCCCCTGAATACAAAAAATCAAAAAATATTTAGAAAATAAAATTTCGACAGAAGGTAACTAAATGACTGAATTTATTACTTGAGTATCCATCAGGAGAACGGCAATTTCTTCTCCAGAAGGAGTTTTGACACGAAAAACTTGCGACCACAGCAAAATCCCTGTTGTATCCCGTTCCGCACCCCCGCGCCATGAGAAGCCGTCCAAAGGATCATCATCTTTACCTAACCAACTATTGTCGCCCTAAATTAAGTTACAAAATATTTAATTAGAAAATTACAATTAAGCAAATCGATATTATATTAGTTATTTATTATTACATATGATCATAGCCCTATAGTTTTATGGCTACGCATTAATCAACAAAAATACAATAATTATTCTGAGTTAGGATGGAAAATATTCCATGTAAAATATATTCAATCAAACCTTTAGAAGAAATTACCTTTGAACGTAGATAGCGAATGAAAAAATCCAGCAAGAAAGACTTTCCTTTTCTAAAAGCTCCAGCAACGGACACAACTGCGACAGGGAGATCTTTTATGTCTTCTTTTAATAAAACCTTCTCCAAGGCTATTTCGTCCAGCTCAAAGTTATGTTCTTCGTCACTCAAAACTATTTGAATGGCTTCTCCATAATCAGGAGCACTCAAGTCGCCTCCGCCTTCTAATGAATCAGTTAAATCATTGGAATCCATTTTAAATCAAATTAAAACTTGCAAAACACAGAATGTGCAATACAAGTAGTATAGTATGAATTTATATGAGAGCCTAATATATATTGTGTGGTTTAGTGAAAAGTGATGTGTTCCTTCAACTTTCAACTCTACAAGATATTTTTGCGCCAGTAGTAGTGGTTAGTTCTCCCATAGTATAGAAGTAGGAAGATCAAATATATTTTAGTACATTAGATTATTTGGCAGACTTGATTGTATTTAAGGAAAGATGCAAAGCTACTAGACAAGAAGTGTGCAGATACGGGAAATGTATAATGCAATGTACTCCCATTCCCAACAGAAGTTCAGTTTACAAGCTACAGCAGCTACTACTTAAACTTCTATTATACACTTTACTAACTTTTAGCTGCAACCAGGTATTTTTAGCTATTGTATCACGTCCATATCCCTCTTTTAAGTTTTTTTCCTCTAACATGCCCCCTGTTACATATAAATATAACGCACACACATGCCAGGCACAGACAACCAGCCTTTCATATTATATTACTATATCACGTTGGTTGGATGAATTTATAAACATACATATCTATGTCAATGTATTTGCTAATGCCTGCTACACTTATACGAATAGAGTTTTCTGGTGTCACTGCATTATATATTATAATATTATTGTGGTTGTTAGTAAGTCGTAATCGTAAGCCACATTAATGGTAATGGTACCGGTACGGAAAGAACAACATAAAAGTATGTTCATTCCTGCTCCCTTCCTTTGCATGCACACAAAAATGAACGCATATACAAAAGTCAAAAGACTAGGTAGGTATACTAAATACTAACGAACATAATAGGTACACATACATTGCCTCGGATTCAGTTCTAAATACATATGCACCCCGCATGATACTGAATTTTTGCTACTGTATCCTAAAGTACTACTGAAATGAATTGAAACATTCATCTAACCTACTATTAGTTAGGATAAATACATATATTTATACGTCCTGCAGTATATCAATCCTGAGAGAAAAGAATAAAAAAAACCTTATGATGGAATTCTTTCATATGTCTGCCAAGAACTACCCTACCCAATTTAGAGTCACCTTTAGATTAGATTAGGTATATTATGTTTTTTAGGTTTGTTAATAGACTTAAGTGACTCATTGAAATCCCCCTTTTTAATATGTTCAAACTACTTTGTTAAGATTTCCATATCCGGCAGAATCGGATCTATTACCTACGAGGCTATTATCTAACAGTTAGCAGTTTTACCAAATGATTGCTACTTCATATAATAATTATCCAAAATCATAAATTTTTTTAAAACGTATTTTCATGTAATGAAATAAAAATGGTAATACCTTGAACACTTGTCATCTTGAACACTTCGTTGTTTTATTTTGCTGATAGTTGCCCCTTCCCAAATGTTAATTAATTCGTAGCTTGAAAGGTAAGCTGATGATGATGATACGAAAAAATAAAACCCACGAATAACTACACTTTATCAACGCTAGGTTGGCGGATTTTTATCTGATTACTACTTGTTTTTACATTCGACAAATAGAGCCTGAAAATAAAATAAATTGTCATTTTTTAGATAAGTAAATATATGCGGGGATGCAAACCGGAGGACATCCAAGCCCGCATGTCAATTTCTTTTTTTTAAGAATTTATAATGTACCCTTCTGGTGCAAATAATGAATCGAAGATTAAAAGCAGCATTCACTGTTCACCACATGCAGCAAATTCTGAAAATCGATACTATATTGTTCCTCAGCTGTCAACAGGGCCACCAGCCAGGCTAAAATCCCTCAGACCTTCTGATGCCCGACTGCAATAAATTCAAATTTCAAATTCATTTTTAATTCCTGTTTAAAGAAAATTTTGACATTAATGTCAGTTGCCTAAAATGATTTTGAAAATCTGAAACTCTTAGATGTATTAAACTGGTGACTGATTACAATGAAAATTACGGTTTCAAAAAACTTTTGTCCGTTGACCTTCAGCTTTAAAATATTATTAGTAATAATACTCCTAAAGAAAATAGTGTAAAAATTCAATACCACATTATATTGAATAACATTATATATTTTCTAATACATAGTTGATTCAAAATTGATAGGATTGAACAACAGTCAACAATTTTTTTAGGTCGTTCTCGATCTCGTGATGATTCAATAATTCAGTAAATTACGATGAATTTCTATATCACTGGACTAGCAGTCAGCTGGCCTTTATTATTGTTTACTAGCTATTTTCAATTTTATTATTTTATTTGTTACTTTTGGAGGCCACGTTGAACGTGTCGAGATGGCTGTTGATAGAGGATTGAACCTTGCTAAAAGTTTAAATTGACCTGATGTATCAATTTTAAAATTGCACAAAAATTACAAAATAATCCAAGGTCCCGTTCAGCCAGTAGTACTAGTGTTTGATATCTCTGGTAAAATCACTATCACAAGTTGAATGGAAGTAAGCCTGAATCGTGCTGACTGTTACAATTTGTATTATCATATCCGACATATTATTTCAATTCAAGCTTCCGCGCTCCTTAGTCTCCTGCTACCTACTACATTCCACCATACTACCTACGTTGGATTGCACTTTTTTGCACGTTATTATTACATCATCATTGCATATTGCATAATATTATTACATAGAGTTTTGATATACATTCCGATTCAACTTTGCTCCCACACTATTATATACTACGTACTACTACAAGACTACTTGACTACTACACTACAGTACCGACCGACTACTACTATATCGTAGTAGAGCCTGAGCGCCGAGCGAGATGCGAGGGTATGAGTAAAAAGTAATCATGCATAAAAGTAAGTAATTGTCATGAATTACTACATACTACATTCACCAATACAATGGAATGCAATGCCAAAGGACCAAAATGATTTTAAGATTTAGCAAAGAGACGTAACATTGTTAAGTCTATTGTTATGCCACAGCTACAGAAAGTAATTCGTTACATGGATGCCAGATCAAAATTACTTATGCCTGTTAGTTGTAAAACAAGGAAAATACACCTAAATCCGTTTGTGGCTTGTGGTATGAAAGATAATTTTGGGGCGGAGGAATCCCCTTTTGGAGGAAACTCCATCCCTTTTGTAGGTATAATGGTCTGTTCCAAGATGGTTCCAAGCTTGATAAATTTCTTTCAGAAACTCGTAATACTTGTCGACATATTCATAACGAGCTTTGTAATGTCATAAACTCATGACGTGCACCCTCGGTGCAACGATCTTTAGACTTTTCGACTCTGTAGCACTGCACTGTTCTGTGTGAATGCAGTATGCACTTCAACTTTGATCCCGTCGGTCGCGTCATTCTGTCATCCAGTCTTGTTAAGTTACTTTAGTAGTTGTTACACATATAATACAACATTAGCCAACTAAACTATAAGTCCAATCAAGTCGATAGTCGAGTGGGTGAATTCAGTGAAAGTCCACTGAAGAGTCAAGTCACGCTCGCTTCCTACATCCTCTCAGTTGCATTGCAGAGTCCAACTCCAAACTGTCCAAACTCTTATACTGTACACTGTACTGTAGACTGTACTGTAATACACTTATAGCCCTTGCAGCACTTTCACTTTCTTTCGGTCCTGGTTGCTTTCACTTGCATTCAAATCGAAAGTAGTGCAATAAGGAAAGGGAAGAGTGAGGAACGAAAGTATAAGTGTCGGAGTTGTATAGTTGTATCAGTAATAGAATTGTAACTGTGTTGGACGGTCTGTAGGGACTTTGGGACTCCGAGCATGTATACTGTTGAATGTACAGTCTAAGCAACGGAAAATCAATCTGTATATATACTGCATGTAGCCCTTCGTATTACATATGGGGACCTTGTTTTCATTTACGTTTTGGTGAGACCGCTAGTACGACACTATGTGTATGACTCCTGGTACTGGGAGACCTTAAAGGTCGCAATTTTGATAACTTTTCCAGATAATGCACATTTTGTATAACTGCACGCCGCAATTAACTTGGGGAAATAATACCTCCGATTTCAAAGGTCATTACAACGAGTCCGTCTTTACCATTTACAGACAAATGACATAATAATAAACAAAATACTTAGGAGCATGACAAGACGACCAAAAAATAAATACAACTTCAATTGTATGTTTAAAGACAGAAACTAACAATTTTATTGTCAGTGGGTTTAACACAGTTGAAGGAGAAAGTTTTTGGTTGCTTTTAGGCCCAAAAAGAGTCATTTACTTACATGCACAACTTATTTTACTCATTTACAAGGTAAAAGTAACTTGATCCAATCGTGTTTGCATGAAGAGTGACTAAAGGACTTTTTCTTTCGATGCATTTCCGTTAAAAATTAATGAACTAAAAAGGTAATTCTTCCTTTAGTGCTAAAAGCATGTGTTTAAACAGATTATCACATTTTATTCCAACCTGACAAATGTATTTATACAATTTATAAACATTCATGGTATACACAATAGTACGTACTATAGGTGTTGTATTAGGTAAGTATTTTATATTAACATTGTCAATTTATTCACAAAAATCTGTACTATAAAACATGGACAACGGCAACCCGAGACAATTTCATTTTATTTCAACCCACTCGTCGTAAGCTGCTTTTAATTAGTGAACGGAATAATTCAATTCTTTATGACAAAACAAAGAGAGAATCAGCCCAATAGAACCCTCTAAAAAGTTAAAACAATCTTTCATCTAAAAATTGTAAATGCTTTTTTCATTGCAAAGCAGGAAACGAAATGAGATACTTAAACATTCCAAAAATCGTCCACCTGAGACATATCAGGAGCAGATATAGATATAATATCGTCTTCTGAATCGTCTTCTGTGACATAATTAAGATCATCATCAATATCCTCATCTGGCCTTATCTCTTTCTGTTTAGATCGAATACTATTATCTGTTTCCGATAAGTTAACTTTTGTTTTCATTACAGAACGGATGCTAATGCTGCTTTCACTTTTATCTCTATTATTCCCTTGGTTGTCATCAGCAGAAGGCGACTGAATTTTCGCATGTATTAAAGCCCCACTTTCACTGGCTTTCGCCTGAATATTGCTGGGATGTTCACTATAGCTTGTAGGTTGGATGCCGTTTCCGTTAAACCTTTTGTTCGTAACTTTCTCGGGACTCCCGTTTATTTTTGCATCTCCTCCAGCATATTCTGTTATGGAGGTCTCTGGGGACTTCAAAGTGTGTTGAACTGCTGCTGAGTTTTTAGCCAGTCTAGTGTCCGCTACAAAAGTTGATTTACTTGATGCTACTCTCGCGATTTTTACGGAATCCTCATTAGGTGTTTCTCCATTTTCCAAAATTGCATTCAGTGATGCTCTACGTACTGCAGGAGAACTGCTGCTTGTA
>JAAAYG020014448.1:0-21534 GCA_009936455.2 Tomocerus minor
CGAAACTCCCCGGCGGCGGACCCTCTTCCGGCCCCAACCCATTCACTCAAGGCCCCAACCCATTCACTCAAGGCTCCAACCCATTCACTCAAGGCCCCAACCCATTCACTCAAGACTCCTGTGGTCAACAATTCCAACAAGGAAACAACAACTTCGGAGGAACGGGACCCACAGTCGAAGAAGTTGACTAAACTCACAAATCATTCTAATTCTAAATCATAGCTAATTATATTTCGCATTTACGGTTACTAGTTACTATTCTCAATTATTATAAGTGTAAGTTTCTATATACATGTAAACAGTATTAGGTAAGCCATGAAGACTGTGTACATAAATTTTGTAAAACATAACTCGACATTTTTGTGATGATATGATAGTGAGTTTCAAGCGCTAATTATGTTATGAACTTTTAAGTCGTTATTACTATTTATGTAATATGTATTCTGTTGTTAAAATTCATTCTTGAATAAAACTTTCGTTACCTATAATATTAGGTTAATGTAAAAAATCCGCCTACTACTAATATTTTCTTTTAAACATTTTCATGGAAGTACTAATAGTTATTTCATCTATAATAGCCCATCATCAATCTTTTATTGTAGAGTAAGTTCAGTTAGTTCTCGACAAAACTCATAATAATATTTCCAATAAATTCTATAAGGAAATTCAGCTATAATATTATAGTTGTCCGGAAATAATAATTTCAACTTGATCACGTGATTGGTGTTAGCATTTTTTAGCATATTTTGACATAATTTATTCAGTGAATAGCACCAACAATAGCATGACGGATAAACTGACAATGGCATAAATTAAATAACGCATAACTTGTGATGCATTTAAAGAAACTGAGGAATTTGCTTTGCATCCATTTAGACCTGAAATAATTATTCGCTGTTCAACTCCCGTGATTAGTGGTCCTCTGGCTTTCACATATTCCACAAACGCATCGGAATCTACGATACCTGAACCAAAGTTATTAGTCAAATAAACGTATGACATGCATTAAAATATAAAACTGCGCTTGTAGGCTGTGTTGACAGGGAATTTGAATTAGAATTGGAATAAAAGCCAAATAAAATTAACCAAATCAGCCTTACAAAATTATTCTAGCTAGGTTATAGATGTAAAATAATTTGGGATTCCTAAGACAATTTTGCACCTGTAGATTGAAAGCTGATGATATTGTCTGCAATTACTGAGTAGCCATCTCCACCTCTTGCAATGAATTCCGACATGACAACTCGGTAATAATAATCTTCCTGCAGTTGGCTGTAAGTCGGTAGCAGGCACTCACCACACAATACAAATATGCTCAATATGCGATGCCCACGAGGTTTGCATAGATCTGCTTGAACTTTGAAACCTAAAATATGTTTTATTTGCTGAAACAATGTTTTTAAATTGTGTCCTTATGAATATGAAAATGTAAAAGATTTATCCAGACATTTTTTAAATTTATTACCAGAAACTTGTAAGAATCTGCCATTAAAATTGGAATTTGCACCGTATGGCAAATCTGAGACTGAATACTCGAAAGCTGCCTTTAAGTATTCCCCTTTAATTTCCACAAATGCAACTGCGTTCTTGTAGGGGAACATGCTATAAATATGACTCATCCGAATGATGCCTATCCAAATAAAAATACATTTTAGATTCTAAATGATCAACTTAGCGGGGATTATGTCACCGTGGGAAGTAAAACTGAAAATCAATTTTTGTGGGAAGTTCTTCATTAATTAATTCTACTTGACCATCCTTAAATCCTTACCATTATGTTCTCTAGGATCAAATGTATCTCTTATCCCTCCAGTATTTATTACAGCCAAAGAAGCATAAGACCATTCAAAATCATTAGCATATTTTAGACTCTAAAGTTAAAATCATATTCGCTAAGTTTAAAATAGGACTTCTCGGTGATCCTGGATGTAATCTATATCATTGTAATAATAGCCACCTCAAAAACCATAGCGTCTGCTAAGATGTTCCCAATATTACATTCTCGCATTCGACAACCTTCCACACGTCCGTCTAAAAACACATGGGAAATTCCAACTTCTATGTTCATTGTCGCTGTTAAATTCTCTCTCCATATTGTCAACTCTTCCTCAATTTTCGGGTCTAATGTAAATAATATTTGAAATTCAGATTCAAAGTAAAAAAGTATGATTTGCATCTATGATTTACAATGTGGAAAATTGAAAAATAAACCTGGAATAATGGTACTGTCAAGAAGAATTGGATTCCCATCCCAAGTTTCAACCCCTCCGTCAGAATCAAAATCAACTCGCAAATAACCAAGATATTTTCCGTAGCAATATGCCTGAAAGACACTGACTTTTTCAAAAACTTTAGCTAATAAACGTTTGTAATATTTAGTGTGCACACCTGAGTGACAAGGCCAAAAGATGAATCTCTTCGCAGTACGACTGTAGGATAAGGACCCATGGGGGTCTCTGTGGCCGGCTGTGTGCCTTTAAACATTTATTATATCGCTGATTTAGTTAATTAGTTTACTAAATTATTTCTGAACAGTTATAATAATATTTGCGAAAGTGTAAACTACCAGAGTACAGAAACGTATGAGATCTGCCTCCGACAACTACATCAATGTCAATTAGTCTCGCGATATTCTGGTCAAATTGATAACCAGCACTACCGCATGCGATTATTATTTTAACACCGAATTCTGTTTTAAGTCTTCTTGCTTCTTCCTCAATACATTCAATTTCATCTCCGATTTCCAATAAACCTGGATTAGCTGAAAACTGATTGTAAAACAGTGAATTATCATTTAATATCATTTTAATCATTAAAATGATATCATTTAATAGCATTTTAATATCATTTTAACGATGGTATTTATAGAGCAGTAGATTTGTTTTTCATTTATGAAGTAATCACCTTTGCCAATGTGCTAAGGTAGCCAATAATTCCAACCTTTTCTCCATCAACTTCGACTACGATGGACTTACTGTATTTGTTTTCCATGGATGACACATTAGACGAGTCAATGTTGCAACAAATAAATGGAAATTTAATGTTGTCCATGTACGGGACAAATCCTTCAGGCCCATAGTCAAGTTCATGCACCCCGATACCCTTAAATTAAGAAATTGCCAATAGATTTCAACAGAATGCATAAAAATAGCAATTCTAAGCATGCACAAATTATATTAAAAGCTATTAATTACAGAATAAATTTATTGTCGATAATGATCTTAGTGAATGTCAATTACCAAAGCTGTATGCTTAATTTTATTCATGAAATATGACGTAGCTCTCCATTCGTACACAGTATTCCATAAAGTTCCTTGAGAGTAATCTCCAACATTCAACAATATGCTGTTGTTGTATAGGCTCTGAAGCTCATCCACCTTTTTATCGTTTTAAGAATCCGTAATCAATTAAATTACTTTTGAAAAACTAGGTATAGGTACTTAAATATTTAGAAATTTCATATATTTTCATATATATACCATAGTTTTCAATCGTGCAAAGCCTCCGAAACATAATTCCTTCTCTTCGTCTTCCTGTGTGCATTCTTTCCCCTCGAAGTCAATAGGCATGTAACGAGCGTGGAAATCATTGTAGTGTATGATGTGCAAAGAAAAAGCCTCGCTAATTGCAAAAAAGGGAAACAAAAGACAAGAAATGGATATCACACTAATTACAAATAAATAAAACTCGGAATTCATGATGATTTTTTTCAATACAGTTAAACAGTTACGAAGTGTTGTATTTCTGAATTAATAATTAATAATTAGGATTTCATCGCAAACTGATCGTAAAAAAAATAATTTTCTTTTGTGAGATCCAACGAAATTCTTCGTTCACGCAATTTTCCTAAATGGCTTAGAAGTTTCAAGACTTACACGGGTATTTAGCACTTGCGCTGAAGATTTGTTACAAAATAAGAAAGTATTTGCTAAAGATTACATGTATGCATATATGTTTGCACGTTTTTGCAAAGTGCCATGTCTAATGAAGAGACAGATAGCTGTCTATTTACTCAACGCCTATTACGCTTAATTGTGTTTATTTACAATGACTAAGCGACAAGAATGATGTACTCCAGAAATCCAGTTAGCAAGTACACATCGTTTGTAGACAGATTCTATCGGTATCAAATAGCAATGCAAATATTACTCAACATTTAAGGTTGGTCCTTACCCCTTCGGAACTGCAAGTACCAAGGCCCCTATTCTTTAAATGACTTTAAAGCACTTTTGCAAGCACCCATAATTCTGAATTTTTTTGCACACAAATTAGGTACTGTATGTTAGAGAAGATTCATTTAAATCATAACTTATCTACTTTTCCGAGAGCAGAGAAATTGGGTTTCAAAAGTAATATCTTTTAAATGCAATTAGATATTCATATACGCTCTTGTTTTAAAAAAGTAGTGTTTACATTACCACAGTAGTGGCATGAAACTTGGTACAGTGGACAATTGAATATATCTAAAGAGATATTTTAATTTTCATTTATCCTATCAGAGCGGTTCACTAGCAATAACGTTTCAAAAAAAATTTGTGAATTTTCTGAATTGATGTGGTTTTAGTATCTTTAAAAATAAAGCCATTGAGTATATGTCGTTTCTATGTCCAATTAGCAACGGTTGCTTGCGATAAAATACTATTGTAATGTAATTAGGCGGAAAGTAAACGTAATTCAAAATACATGTTCGTTTGTGTTGTCTTTGTCTGGGGTCGTGTCACTTTTCTTCGCGAGGATTCATTTTCTGGACAAATGCGCTGGTAGATTTCAGGTGAGTTCAAAATATTAAGTACGTTTTTGTTGCTTTTTAAAATATACATAAAATAAATCATCTATTTAGAACTTCGTTTTACTTGGTAGGCACAATGGGTCACGAGAAATGTGGAATATGTTCAGTCAGAATTCCGAGCAATGAACGAAAACGTTATCTACGAGTGAAGTCTCTTTGGGAAAAAGTTTGTATGTATGGGCATTCGATTGGGGAAGTATATGATCCTCAAGATATAATTTGCAAGAAATGCAACGTTTGTATTATGTTTGGGAAGACCAATTCAATTGCACGAAGGACCAGTCGGTTATTAGTGCGACGAAACCAAATAAACGTCTCTCCTCCCGAAGAAATGATGATTGAAGAGCCTCCTCCGGAGCCAACATCAAGTTCCTGCAACAATCTTTTAACATCTGCTGCACCATAGCAAGGCCAATGCAGTTATCTCAACAATCAACGACTCAGTCAACATCTCAGTCAACTTCCTACTTTGAAAAGGTGTTGTGTTGTCTTATCTAAAAATTAAATCAGATTATCATTGTGGATTCAACATAAACTCGAAAATGCACTCCAGTATATATACAACTGTAAATGATGGGAAATTAAAGGTTTTCTTAAATATTACAGCTGATAATTTCCCATCCGTGATCCCGAGAAACTAATAAGATGATTTAAATTTTAGATAAATGAAGTGTTTTTCATAACCTCGCCCTTTTGAATTTGAAAATGATCAGTTCTTTTTGTTTATAACGTCTGATAATTTCACTGATGCGGACGAGATGCTTAATCTCTTCAGTATAAATTAATTCTACGTATTTTAGCTGTAGCATCATGAAAGGGTGTAAGTGTTATAATACACGATGCGCATTTATGTCTCAGTTGTAGGCTGTTTCTGCCAGTGATCTATTTCCTATGTCAATGTAACGACGCAAAAACTTGTAGTTTCCTGTAAGTTCTTATAACAATGAACTTGTGCCTGAAATAAATACGGATGAGCTAGGATTAACACATACAATTGATGCAGTGCATTTGTCATAATAGCTGATGGTATGCTACAAATATTATTATTATGATTAACACATTAACATAGGTACCACAATTTGGCGTATAGTAAAAACCAGATGTATGATGAATATATCACTCCAATGTAATGTTATGGTGTGTAGAACAATAAAATAAGAGTATTTCCAGGCAAATTCCAAGATATGTTGATATTGAAAGTGTTGATGCATCTCCAACAATGTTAAGCCATTATAATTATTGTTATTCATGTAGGACGTATTGGAAAATATAAATTCTTAACATTACTCGTCAGATGCCTTACTTACCTTGATTTATGAACAAAAATTAACTCAAAGAATCACTTGTTAAGTACTAGGTAGACACTTTCTTTGTAATGGTTATATGCATTCAATATATATGGTAATGTAATGACATGTATTTGCATTTAGTACGACATCACAAACATAGGCATGAATTGCAACTTTATAATGTTGCACTTATTGTGCGGAATTGTAGCACACAATTGGTCAGTCAAGGCAAGATTGTCCAAAAAACTGTACCCACAGCAATTAAAAGTGACCCTGTACTCTGTATATTTGCATCTTAACTCCTTTCCCACCACATTAAGCATTAAAGGTCAACATAACATTAATGTCATAGTCATTTTATCAATATTTAAATTAGGTCCACTACTCATACATGATGCATAATGGTCGAAATAATCAGAACTATTTACTTACTATTCAAATTTTCCCTGAGGTCAGGGTGTATAAAGATAATTTGTGATCATAATACTTTACATAAATAGCTAAGAAATATATTGTTGTGTTTTCTGTTATTTTTCAGCTTTTTATTTCATATATTTTCTGACATAATAATATACAATAACTTTTGTTTTTACTATTTTTTAGAGTTCCTCTGTCGATTTAAAGTAAATCAGCAATTGTTTTTTTTTTCGCGGACAATTTCCATTTCTTCGATGAATACAAATCCTGTGATTTGTATATGAAAGGAACTTTCCAAAAAACCGCAAATATTTTTAGCATGAATCAATGGTACAGGCAAATGCTATTTGATGGTTGATTGCCAAAATTGTTATGGCTCAACATACTTGAAGACTTCACTTTTTAGTTATTAAATATTATAAGAAGCTCAAGAACACGCTATAGCAGCCTGAAGAGCTGCAATGCTGCAAAGTCAAGGTATGATTTCGTGAGGCTTCTTCCTTCACGTGCGAGCTCTGCATGCATCGTACTTAGTAAAGTAAAGAAAAATAATTCTTAGGAAAATAATATTATATATAAGTCATGCTTTAAGTGCATTGCATTGTAAAATACTTGTCTTCTTCTAATGTGTCTAAACTCTAAACAGCGTTACAAGATTATAGCTAAGGTAGAAATACAAAGTATTGCCTAAGAGGAACATAAAAATGTAATATATGTTATTGTCCATTTGGTAGATACGATAGTAATGCGATAAATGCAAGTGGTGCATGCAACAGGTAGGCAGCAGGCAGGTAGGGCTAAAAGCGAGCATAGTCAGATAGTAAGCGAGCATTGTATCTTTTCTCTCGAGGCTAAGTTTGTCCTTCAGGCAATAATAATTAGGCATTAATATCAGAGCAAATGTAGGGAATATGCATATAGCAACCATTATAGAAGCTACCTACACTTATAGTCAGTTAGTCAGTTATATTGTGCACGTACATTTTATGCAGCAGTAGTAGTGGCATGTTGAAAGAAGAATATAGAATTGAATGCAGTCAGTAGTGATAGAGATCATTAGAATAGAAATGGAAGATATAAGACGGGTGTATATAGCAACATTAGCAACTCATGATATTTTAACTATATAGATGGCTACAGAAGAGCCTCAGGTAATAATGAACATAACAATTGCATTAAGTACAGAAAGTTTAGAGCTACAAAGCACACAGGTGGGTATGACTCCTATGAATAGTAAGTAGGCCCAAGAATACAATAGAGGATACCAGCTACAGGTATCTCTCTCTCTCTCTCTCTCTCTCTCTCTCTCTCTCGTCTACTTTATCATTAGCCTTTCATGAGTCATAAAGTCGTAACAATCCAAAATGACGCCAGTTTAGACTAGCCTTAGTATTTTCCCTTGTATTTCTGTTTTGTTTTTCGCATCTTTAAAAAACACCTTCAAAATCTCCGAATGACTAAAGTTTATTTACCAGGTATTTTCAATCCGTAATTAGAGACGCAATAATTACAGGTAGCTAAAAAGGTGTTTATGACTATGTGGACAAGGAATTTAAATTGTATTCCAGCATTGCTGTAAATGATAAAGGAGTCTGTTGACTATAATTTCTGTGCATTAGGCTTACTAAGCAGTGCATTGCTTTGTTATTAGGCATTAAATAGTGTTTCACACAAGAGCCTAATATATGTTAAGGCGACTAATGCTATAGTTTTAGTCACTGTGAGTTAACTGACGTGATTTCATAGTCAGACTCAGAAGCACAGCCAAAGCCACAAGTTCCTCCTCAGTCCAGTCAGTCTTCGAGAGAATTCATGCTGCGGCTAATGCTGATTTGATATTGATGCTGTGTGTTTAGTTTTCTCAGTTAAATACTTGAAGAATTGTGTGTAAGATGTGATCTTCACTCTCTCTCTGTCTGTCTAGGCATTCCAGTTTTTTAGTTCTCAAGCTCCCAACTGCTACAAGGTAAAATAATACAATTGTAAATACCTACGTGCAGTGTACTTATACCCAAGTCTTTATTATTTGGCTCTATAATGTTCACTATACAGATAGTACAGTGTAGTTACCTAACAAAAGGTATTAGCAATTCAACCAAGTGAAACGCAACTCAAGTGGCTCTAGTGCCTGTTAACGTCTTTGCAATTAGGCGTACGCTGAGTAACAGACAATTCAGCTTTTGCCCTATAATCTCAACAATAGTTTCTATTTGACTATATAAGGAACTACTTAAAGTGGGATTCTATAAAGAATGCTAATCTATACAAGTGCTACCTACTTACTGAATTCAAATCAACAACACAACGAAGCTGCAATGGAAAGGATGAGTGGAGAAAAATGATTATATTATAGGGACTCTACTAAGTTTAAGGATAACCTTTGAGCCTCCAGTGTATTTCCGATTGTGGTTTCAGTTCCAGTTCGACTTCCATTAGCACTAATATTCAAACCAGAACGAAATCAGAGAACGTAACCAACCACTTCATGTTGATTCTATTGCCTATATATTAAAATATCAACTGCATCTCTCTCTATAGAATTTATATGTGTGCACATTTTTATGAAAACAAAGATCAGAGAATCTTCTCTGTTGAGCTCGTTGGTTTGCAATGGATAACTAGATGCGGATTAGTCACTAAAAGAATCTTGTGCACAAGTCTGTAATATTTTCAGTCTCACCTATAAACGATACTACATCTTTCCTTCGAGTTCCTCTTCATTGGATGAATATTCACACGTCTACTTAAACCCAAGAGACATTTGCATTCTGATCTTGTTCCATCCAACTGAACTCATTTGCATCTGTCGGGGAGTTTAAACGTAAAAACCTGAACGAACTCCTTTCTTACGTCGTTAATGCATAAAAATGCACTAAATTACCGCATTGACGCAATCACAGATAAAACTAAGAGGAAAGAATGTTTTTATTCCTCTACTACTGCAGATAAAAATAAAAATATCATTTTGACTTTATCATCTCAGCAGATTTTACAATGTATACAATGGATGATTATGAAAATTAGTCAAAAAAGAAAAAAAAATGTGAGTTAAAATTGGAGTATATGTTGGGAGGAGATTCCTTGTGCCAATAGTCAAAAAGTGTTAGCTACTATCTAGCATGATACATTATAAGTACACCTCAGTGACTACAGACAGATATCTCAGCCGACAATCTACTTGGGGGTTCGTGGCCAAATAGAAAATACTAAAGAAGGATTGTGAGAAATCCTACTCGCTACTCTCTCCTCCACTCTACGTAAACATCTTATATATATGCTAAACATATTACACGAGTCCACTAAGATACACACTTTGCAAATATTATGCAGTAACACTCTTATATAGGCAAAATCTTATAGGAAACTTCATATTACATTATCATATGACTAACAAATTAGATAGAGCTTCATTATATACTTACGTAGTAGTTAGCATTGCTACGTGCAGTACCTAAGTATACCTAAGTTTTTACTATCACTTTTACAGCGGCATTCCTATTCATTCATTTTATAACTACCTTTGCCCACATACACATACACACTTTCAACCTCATCGAATGCCCATTTTTTAAATTGCGCATTTTCACAACTTATTGATAAACAAAATAAGATAATTTGGATTTTTATACTTACAGCTACTGTTAAAAAAATATTCGATTTTGGATTTTAAAAGATTGTGCAGTGAAATTGAATAGAAATTATAGTGAGTGTGAATATTGAAGTGCATCCTTGTGTTGACATAGACATATTTTAAAACTTTTAAAAATGGGTTTGTTAATGGTGCTGCAGGTAAATAGCTTTTAACTGGAAGAATGGAACACAAAAGCGTAGTTACTATTCTGGGAAGGACATCCGTCTGAATAAAACCAATTACCAATGAGAGGATAAAATGATAAGGAAAGCCAACAGACAAGACAATCGTCGTCTGTTTACCAAAAGCTAACAAAGTTATTAAAATAACGACACTACTACGCTCTATTATTGTGCTCCAATGTCTGTCCATACTTAAATTACTATTTCTTTGTGTAAAATAAGTGTTTTGTGTAACAAGTAGTTAAGAGTATATGGAAATAGTGGAATATCTACATAATATATGTACGACTGTCAGATATATTATACTTTTGTGTGCACTAACCAAGAATTTCTCTGATATTAATACACAGAAGGGATTAAAAGGCTATTTACATGGGTAATACCTAATATTATGAAGAATGTTTTAAGAATGGTGACTTAAAAAGTTCTTAAACAACTGAAACTGCAACTGGATGTGATGTACAGAGAGGATATTAAATGTAGATTTTGCTGTTTCCTTTGGTAGTCCGAACAACTTTTACGTGGGACACATGTATACAAGAACTCATACTACATACAAACACAGAGATACATTACCTACGAAAAAAAAAGAAACAAGTTTAGGTTAGTTGAGTCGCAGTTGTTACTTTATTTACTGATGAGTTTCTTACAAGAAGAAGCCACAATATAAGCCACTACATGTTATCATTTTTCTCAGTTCAGTAGCTCCAGTCATACGACTTAAGAGTCTTCAGACCTTTCTGCTTGCCATCCACAATCTCTCAAAAACAGAAACTAACCTAACTCTTCCATGTAAATTTATTTTTACTCTGACCACGAGTTATAGTCCAAAAAGTTGACTCACAAACTCACAATCACACAGCACATCACATACCTACGTATACTTAACACACAATAATATTGCGTTGACCTTAACCTGTTGCTGCTAAATCCTTATATACATACATACAACTTGTATTTTGTGAACTTTTATTATCTACTACAGTAAAACATTCTTGATTAGAAATGAGTTGGGCTCCCTCATTGTTGCTTGAGTAGTGCTTCGGAACCCATGTGACAGAAAACTTGAATATTTGTGAAAATGTGGATGGAATTTCATGAAAATATTGTGAGTGTAACGTGTAGACCGTAAGAAGTTCTGTGTCGCCAGATAAAAAAGGATTCGTTCAGGTGTCAAAGTGACCTCTCTCAACGGGCGAGGTCATAAACCAAATCAAATGGCCTCAGACTGTCGACTATCCCTTTTGGGAAATTTATTTACATTTCACATTAAAAGTTTTAAATTAAGTTTACTGCTCTTTGTCATTGTTAGTACAAGTGTGAGTGTGTGTGTTGGGATTAACTTCAACTGTGATGCTGTTACTGCTGCAAAAAAATGTCGCTGTGAAAGAGGAAATGAACTTGGATGGGAGACACTTTGTCCTGGTGGATTGCTGGAAATATATCCTATTGCTTTAAATGGTTTGATTTTATTCATAATCTTTTAATATTCTTAAGCACTAACTCAATTTTAAGATTTTGAACTATTTCGGGACTTTTCATGTAGAATAGTTGCCAGAAAAATTTTCTGCATTGAAAATTTAGGACTCACACTGTACACATAAATCGAAAAGCCTCATTTTGTACATGAGGGTATATGAAAAAGGGAAAATGAAAGTAGGGATAAGCCTTATTTAGAATAATAATATGAGATTAGCATTTGGCAAGCTATGGCTAGCGATTAGGTCACAATCAAAGACTTACAGTAACTGGTTTATTTATGTAATGCATACTTTCTTCATGCTTTAGCATTGAAAATCTCTGCTTCAACAAAACAAAAGAACATCCGGGACGAGAATATTGTAATTGGGACACTTCCACAGTTACACGAATGTGCTTACTGACTCCTATCTATACAATCCTTCATAAATGAGCAACTTTCTTTTGTAATATCTACACAAGCAAGAATTATGAACAGACGGAAGATATTCATATAGAAATCCAAATCCTTGCTTTGTAGCTTCTACTATCCCTTAAATCTCAGCGTCCATTGCAATCAAATCATATTTATGATGCCTTGCAGCTATGCATGGCTTTACAATTCTTATTTGACAAAAAGAGGCCTGGCCAATGCAATGCCATGCTATTTACAGGAATAGACTGACAAATAACCTTAAAAAAATCCTTTACAATCAGCACTACACATAGTACATGCATTAAAACCTGCAATACTTTGCAACTTTGCATATAAAAATACCAATTATATAAACTCTGCACAAATAGATATAATAAAAATGCTAATTTTTACTATATATTTATGTAGGCATACAAAATTATAGAATCATGATGTATCAGTTATACTTAAAAAATTAGACAATTTTATCGAATTTTTTTTATTTTAGAATTAAAAATTATGTATTTGGAAAAAAAGTTAAATATCTTAACCTGTCAATTTTTCCCCAGATAAGTTTACGTAGTTGATTTGCTATAATAATGTAGGTAAATCATACCGCTACATGTACACCTACATTGAATTTGTGAATAGACATTCTTCAGACTGTGCATATTATTAGATGCTATTCCTTATGCAGTTCAAATGTTAATTTCCGTCCTTAATGCAATTTAGTTTAACGTATATTGATGTTTGTACAGTTCTACCACTACAAAAGCACCCCGGTCAAGTTCGATTGCAAGTTCGATGTATCCCAAATGTTGATAATTTTCCGTGGGAGCTTATTGCAGGCCTTGATCTAGGCAAAGAGGATCAAGGATTTCGCGTAACAGTGCTGGAGATTAGTTATTGCTCACCTCAATCAGTAACTGATGTACGATACTTTTATTTTTTGCATTGAAAATATTTTGTGATAATAATCGTGATTACATTTTATTGAAACTTCCCGAAGAAGATGATAATTCAATTGTTCTTTGCTCTTATGTCATATGCAGGGTTTCCTCGGATTTTTCAAGCAGATCAACATAAATGGTACGGATATAGAGGACCTGGCTTTTATATCTAGACCAAAAGTCTCAATCTCACTGCCTCAAAACTTTCTGAATGAGATGCCAAACCTGACGACATTAGATCTTAGTAACAACAAGCTAAGGACGTTTCCTAACTTGGGCAGTTTAGAGAAACTGAAAACGCTCAACCTTAAATACAATGAGCTGGTCAATGTTCCAAGAGATGCTTTCCCGAATAATAAAAATCTTACTCAAATCTTTTTAGAAAGTAATGCGCTGACAAAAGTTGAAAAGGCTGTTTTCCCCGACAAAATTCAACTGATTGACCTCAAAGACAACAACATTTCAACGTTGACATTCGAATCTTTTGCAAATCTGAAGAATCTTAGAGCTCTATATTTGGATAATAATCCACTTGATAACTTTGAAGTGAACACATTTAACGATCTATTAGAATTGAAAGAATTGTCGCTAAAAAATGTGCAACTCAAAGAGTTCCCTTCTTTAAGAAACTTATTTAAATTGGAAGAATTGACAGTTAGTCGTCCCAGGAGAGTCAATTTAGCATATGCAGACGACAGAGCCACGACGACATTTTTACCAGACGGTGAAGGAGCTTTAACAACAATATCACCTCCGGAAGAAATCATGTTAAATGTAGAATTAAATAACTTGCCAAATCTCAGGAAGCTCCAACTCGTCAGTTTAGACTTGCTACAATTCCCAGTGCTCAATAATCTTTCAAATCTCACAGAATTGTATCTGTCCCTAAATAAACTTGAAAGTTTTCCACCGAAATATTTATCCCACCTACCCAATCTCAGAATTTTGGATTTGAGCAGAAATTACCTGAGTGAATTAAATCCACCGGGGGTTAATGGAATCCAAGTATTGAAATTACATGATAACAAATTATCCACAGCAAGTTTGAACGCAACTTTCTTTGGCCAATCAAGTGAACTCACCCATCTTATACTATCCAGCAATAAGGTAAACAAATTTCCACTTTCAAATCCATTTTATAATTTCAACTGCATAGAGAGAGGAACAGAATTTTGATGAAAAATGTTAGCGTGGCATCTAATTTTTATTACAATAATACATACATACCTAGATATTTTGCGTTCTTCATTCGAGTTGCTAATTATTATTTTGATAGTTTGCATGAGAATCCAATTACTCGTAAAGAAATTGACTGCTAAAGTGTGTAATAAAGACAGTGAAGTGGCATATTTTGTAATTCTTCTTAGTGTTCAGTAATATTTTCCTTACGGATGGGCTCATAAAGAATTTTTATTGACAGTTACATAAGAAACTGTATAATTTTTTCGTTAATTTTCATTGCAATCCCATACAGGGGCTAACGCTTCCATTTATTATTATCCTGCATATATTTAGATAATGGACACATGAAAAGAAACTTAAGCGATTTTCTTGCTGAAATGCTGCAGTTTAAAGCGGTTTGAGCTGGATTACAGAAATAATAGGAAAATTCAACTCTGTTCAATGATACAAGAGCTTGCAATTGCAAATATTATGCATAATTATTATTTATTGTTATATATTATAGACTTATAGAGACTTTAGTGCATAATGATATTAGATATTATCTAGATAGCATTATCATGATGTTGGAAGGAGTATTTTAATAGTTCTCACAGTGAGTCATCATATAAGCCAAAGCCATGGCCATTCCGTGCGCAGGGAAAAACTTGGGACTGCTAGCAGAAACGAAGATATATACAATGCTATTACAACATAATACTATTCTTTATAATAGTAGGCCCGAGTCTGAGAGCTACAGCCTACATTCACTGGACAATGCAAATAATAAATAAATTGTATAGGAAAGGGAGGCATGTACGCAATAATCCAACATAAAAAACTCTCCAATTCAAAAGAATTATTCTTTTTAGACACAGAGTCAACAGATTTTCCTTTTCGCCACATCGTTACTTTTTTACGCAGTAATTTTTTAAATGCAAACACTGATTTCAACACAAAAACTTGCAATGAAATTATTAAGATATGCCGTAAACACGTACTTTAACTATCACTACAATGTGAGTACTAAGTTTTAATGAATAAACTGAAAATTAAACGATACTTTCTGACTACAGCCCCCGAAAAATACGAAGAAATATAATTTCCTAGAAACAATCACAGTTAACTTTTATTAGTAAGTTTAGGTAGAAAATTAATCCTTAACGCTCAATAAAAATATCAGTGAAAGTAAATCTGCTTAGGCTAAATTATTACATGGAGTAACTAATAGATGACAACTGAATTTACAACTACCGTCTAATCCACAGTAAATATAGCAAATATTTATTTCCAAAATGGGAAAATTCATTAATATCATGTCCGTCAGGGAACAAGCGTTTGAAAGCTGTCGCAATAATTCTTCTTGTACTTCATATACTGACAGTTCTTGCAATGGAAATAGGTAGTTTAATAGTGCGTCATTTAAGGATGTAGGTAGCAAGGTAAATTGTCAAAGAGAATATGGTTTTTTAATTGCTGCGAGCAAAAACTGGAAAACAATTGTAATGAAGTGTGTTTGTGGAGCTGAAATGCTATTGATTAATCTTGTTCATGTTTAATCATCTAATTAATCACGTGGACTTGTTTTTACGGTTACGTTAAAAAATTATGAATTGTAATGGAATGAGAATACAAGTACTTCATGTATGCAAAAGCCTTCATATTAAGTATACACAAATCTATTTCATATCACCCATGGCGGATTTGTTTCATTATTGCACCTGGTAAGATCAAACGAAACGAGATGTCCAAGGTACTTGAACGAATACCAAGGAAATAATTTCAGGTACCGAACCAATTCATAGTCCAGAGTGTCTCGTGCATGTTATAACCAATAACCAGTTTTCATTGTCACAAAAAGCTTCTTTTCCTAATTTTACGATCTTCTTACGATCTTAGTCTATTACGGAGTAGCTTTAGGTACATTTGTCCTGAGCAGTCGAATATTTTTACGCGAAAACACTACCCCTTCAATCTCAACTCGTATTTAAAGGTATCGCTCAACGGATTGACCGATAAGATTTACTCTTACTCTAGACTTAAGTCCCAAAGAAAATTATTTTGATACGCGACAAAATAATCCATCTAATTAGACTTATAGATACGGAATTTGTTTCTTTGGCTTTAAGTATGAGACTCATATAATGTCATAATAATCCTAAGAAATAAGTAATAATGGTAAAGAACGAGTAATTCGAGAAAAAATAAACTTGGCAAAGTCTTATTTATAATAATTAATAAATAGTATCAATAGTACTGAGGTTTTAGGATTCATTTATTTCTGATATTGGGGGATGAAAATAAACGAAGAACATAATTTTAAGTAAAGAGAAGCAGAATTTTCATTCCTATTGCAATCTGATACCTTTGTTTTTTCTATCGTGCTAAAATATTATGATTGACCAAAATGCAGGTTGCTTTACAATGACATTTGTTTGTACAGATTGATTCGATATTGGATGAAACATTCGCATCCCTGATGAAACTTACAGAATTGGATCTGTCGAATAATGAAATTTCTTTTCATAACGGGAAAAAGTATATTCTTGCAGAATCCGAGTTGCCTAATGTGGGAAGCAATCAATCTCCTCTAAGGAACAATTTAAAACTTCAAAAGCTTCTACTGAGTAGAAACCGAATTGATACCATTTATGAGGATTGGAGATTCTTAATGGCATCACTGAGTCTTCTTGATTTGCGAAATAACGCATTCACCTACCTCACAGCCAATGACTTTTCCTTCACTCAAGAGTAATAAATCGTAAATTGATTAGACATAATATATTAAATGCTTTAATGTTCATATTTTTACTAACTGAAGAAATCGTTCATTGTAGAAAAATCAGAGTGGATTTGAGGAGCAATAATATCACGCGCATTGATATGGAGTCGGCAATGCTATTTCTCGACCAGCCAATTGATTCTGATGCTAATCAAGAGTACCAAAACACAGTGAATATAATTTTGGGTAACAATCCTTTGGATTGTGACTGCCAAGCTTACTATTTGAAAAAGTTTCATTCAAATACCTACAAAATGATAACCCAAGATCTCGTATGTGCTACTCCGGAGAATCTCAATGGAGAGAACTTCAACGCTGGTATTTACTTTAAGAAAAGAAACTGATAAGTAAAATATCTATACGTGCATCATTGAATTATTCAATTAATTGAACTCAAAATATTGCAGTTACAGATAAAGATTTCCAATGCTCGATAAAATTAGGATGTCCAGAAGATTGTGAGTGCTGGCAACGTTCTGCCGACTCAACAATTCTTGTAGACTGCTCGAACAGAAATCTCAGTAGTTCTAAATTAGGACTTCCGCAGCTATCAAACGATGACATCGTAAGACAATTAAGAACATCTATAAAGAATTGGAAATTGGATCTAAATCTGTCCGGAAACAAGATCTCGGAATTGAATACCTCTTACATAGCAAGTATGTTTACATTTACATTTAATTTTCTATGATATTAAATAGCGCTGTCATCACAGCAATGATCCTTTGACTGTCATGTTCCTTCAAAGATTGCACGTTAGATAACTTAAAGCTGTTAGTCAACCTAGAGTTTCTCAAGATATCAAAAGATACATATGTTTGAGAAGAATTTGATTTTTTGTATACATTAACGATTTCCTTTGTAAGAGCCTTAATAATACACAGTAATGCATAATACATTCGTTCTCGTGAAATTGGTTTTCTCACTGTTGCTATCTATCTATGAGAATAGCAATTTTCAATCTAGTTTTATTCTCCCAGGTTAGTTGTTCTTAAAAATCCATTCCATGAATAGGTCATTGGATATAAAACTCCTACTTCAGCTTAAAAAAAGTCTCAATAGAATACACATTGCGTAATAGAACGGAAATGGGGTTCGACTAGATAATTCTGTCAGAAATAAATTATTTTATTTTGATGTGCTCATCAGATTTCATTGAAAAAGCCATTTAAAATGATATTACAAACAGTTAAACACGTTCTGATGGGGTAGCTACATCAATATGGTGTTAAATAACTAGGAAAATGTGATGAATCCATTCTGTGTACTCACATAGGTATTAAAATTGAGTTTCTATTTGTTTTTCAGCCTTATCTCCACATATAAGGATGGTTGACCTTTCCGACAACCAATTAAATTCCTTGTCCTTCCTCGACATTCTGGATGATAATAATAATGTAACCAACTTTGAGCTAGCAAACAATCCTTTTCCTTGCGAAGACTGCACTTACTTTCAAAATCAGTGGCGACTTTTTACTAGTCGTTTAGACGTGGACAACATGACGTGCATTTTCAAAGGAGATCCTGACCCTCATTATCTGAAAAGTCTTGGAGATTTTGAGGTTATATGTCCTAGAATTTTGTTTTCCACTGAACTACGCGTTTTGGTCATTGTGGCATCCCTCTTGTTGGCTGTCCTTGTATTTGTTGTGGCTGCCTACATTCGCCATGGCTGGGCCATCAGAGCATTTCTCTACTCAAAAGGACTCGGCTGTTGTCTTTGCTGTGACTCTATGGATGATGATGAAGACAAAATTTATGACGCCTTCGTCTCCTATTCTCATAAGGTCCTTACATAAAACATTCTTTTTCCTTTCTATGCATTTGCCAAATAGTACAAAAACACACAAAAGAGATTAAACAATTTCTCAACTTTCTCCTTCCAACATCAATAAGGAATGCAAATAATTAACATAATTTACTATAGATGTTTGCACTGCAAATATTTATACTGGCTTATTTTATTTTGATATAGTTAACCAAGAATACATGACATAATTTCCTCATAAATGTATTCTGTGTGCAAAAACCTGTAATCTTCAGGGACATGTATTTTTGTTTACATACATACTTTATTTAATGGCAGTTTTGCAGACCAATATTTATAAATCCTTACTTTTCTTTTCTTTGGCCATTTGTGTTTTTTTTGTGTGTATTATTTGTAAGTGTATTATCAATGAAAATATCTTTGTTCAAATATTTAATAGAAATTAACATCCATGAAACATGTCGATAATAATTATGGGCATTTTATGTTAAAGGATGAGGATTGGGTGCTTAATGAACTGATGAAACGTCTGGAAGAAAGAGATGGATTTAAACTATGCGTCCACTTTAGAGATTGGATCCCAGGAGATTTTATTTCGGAACAAATCGTTCGTTCTGTTGACCAGTCTAGACGGACTGTTATTGTTCTCTCAAAACATTTTGTTGAGAGTATTTGGTCACGTCTTGAGTTTAAAACAGCTCATTCTCAGGTAATGAATTTTTCGTGTAACTTTGTACCATTATTAGCAAAGAACTTCTATCTCATCTCTTTATACACGCTCATAATATCTTTGCCTGCGGAATTTCAATACTTAACACTAAGTACTATAATTAGCTGGCAGTTTTACATTCTAGTTATTATGAGGATTTCACTATTAATGACTGTCCTGTTTACCGAACGAACTGTCTATGTGTTATCGTAACTACTTTAGCTTATCTTGAATTCATAGAACCTGTAATTTAATGTATGCAGGAACGTATGTATACAAGTTGAAGGTTAACAACAAACTTTGTGGTTTTAATTTCATATGTTGATGTACATATTGTAAGGACGTATATATAAATATAATGGGAAGTTCTATGAAGTAGTTATTAGAATTGAAAATATTGTATTTGAGTATACATAAATTATCAGCTTTATTAGCTATGTATAATAATCCTGCAGAAAGATTTAGATTGTCTATTACAATTATATAACTAGTCAATAATTTTGCAAATGGATTTGCAAGCCTAATGGCTAAATGATGTATAGTTAGCACTAGCTAATTAACCAACTTTACTAATAAGTAATCTTGCCGAGAATAATGTTGTTGTAAAGCCTCATACTCATTAGTGAAAAGTCCACCAGCTAGTAATTGAATTTGTAAGGCTGTGCATATTGCAATGAGTCATATTTGACTTCGTAATTAGGAATCTCCGTATAAGATGGGAATATCGGCTACCCTCTTATCGGAAAATAATTAATTCCAATGAGGTTTTGGCTTTATGCAGTTATTTCCCATCCTAAGCTTAATTATGTCGTATCTTTTCCCATGATATTCTATTTATGTGTCACGCGGTCACGTATGAAAAGTCTTAAGAAAATTTTCTTGAATCATTACAGGCTATCAATGATAAAACCAACCGGCTGATATTGATTCTAATGGGAGATGAACTGACTGATGATGACATTAAGGATGAAGATCTTCGGCTCTATATGAAAATGAACACATATCTAAAATGGAATGACCCATGGTTTTGGCACAAACTTAAATATGCCCTTCCACACAAAAAGAATGATATGGAGGAAAACAGAAATATACTTCGAAAACGTGAACAAAGAGAACGAGCAATAAAATTAGACAAACTCAAAGCTAAAATTGAGCAAAATGTGTAGAGATTACAAAAGTTGTAACAAATTTTAAGACTTAACTTTGTTATATTATTTTTAATAAGACTCATTTATTATTATCTATGTTAATTAAGACATGTAGAATGTTAGTAAAAGAACATTTGCAGTGCACAGTTATTATTATTAATTTAGGGATTGCCTATTCGAAGCTCATAGCGATAAGGAAATGTGTACGAATAAGACTTTACTACTATAAATTCCCAATTATGTATGTGGTTATTGTAGTAGTGCTAATACTTTTATACTCTCATCTGTGGGAATGGATTAAAGATTAAAAAGCATGTTAACACTTTTTGTTTGCATACATAATTGTTGTGACCTAACAGTTGTTTAAATAAGACTAAAAGACATGAAAGAGTAGAACTGAAAACGGAACTCAAACCGATTGCCTTGGTTAAGTGGTGAAAGGTAGCAGTCTCAGTACAGTAATGGGCTCTCATGGATGTATATTAATCTTTGTTTGCTCGAAGGATTATTATAGACTCAAGTACAAAATAAAATATAACAGACAATATCTGTAAACATCAATTCATTTTTTAATCTCTCATTATGTCATTGTAATGTAAGTGTAAAATGTACCTGTTCACATCTAGCAATTAGTTAAATGTAGAAAAATCGACTTGTTAATCAATTTTACTAAATATAGAACGAAACTGTATTTCTGTCTATATCCATGCATTCATTGTTTTCGTCGTAGGAATAAATTATTCGATACTTGGAAGATATTAAGGACAGGCTGCAGATGTGTGTTTTTCCACTTCAACTTCTCATACATAACTGGAACAGTTTTAGGTCAATCAGG